>PVJA010030529.1:0-10703 GCA_004027025.1 Myocastor coypus | reverse complement strand
ACTCTAGAAGTCCCCGCCCAATGACTACATGAGGCTTTGGGGGACAACTAGACATAAACCATAACAGTGTGCTAATTTCTTTGACTGTTACATTTGCCGTAGTGTGCCATCTTTAATTTGTAAAAGCTAACCAGATAATCAGTAAATAGAAGTTTTCTATTGTTTAATATGGCAGTTTATTCCAAAAAATAATGAATTCGCTTTCCGTAGCATATTATTCTGTGTGTGTGTATGTGTGTGTGTGTGTGTGTGTGTGTGTGTGTGTGTGTGTGTGTGTGTGTGTGTGTCTTAGACTTGGGCATACACTGTATGCCCTATTTCTAGCCTATTTTTAATCCATTTCAGCAATAATTCTGTCCAGATGGCACCATATTCTTCCACAGCTTTTTGTTGTTTTTACTGTCTTTCTGTTCAAAGATTGGATTGGGATGAGAAACTAGACCAGAAAGTGGCCTCTTCAGGCACAAGGATGCCTCATTACAGCGCTGACCATTACAGGGGACACAAATGATGATACCAAGTTACCTTTAATGAGCCCTCGCTCTCAGAATGGGGTAGAATCTTTGCAGGAGTCCCTTATACAGTTCTCTGGGATGGCATATTAGTTAGTTTTCCTGACACTCAACACAATACTGAACACCCATCACTTAAAATAGAAGAAATTTAATTGGGCCTATGTTTCAAAGAGATCTGGTCCATAATCACCTGGAGGCAAGGCAGAAGCATCCTGGCAGGAAGGACTCATAAGCAAGCCCTCTCATTTAGAGCAGCTGGAAAACAGCAGGGGAGTGTGATGGTACCAAGGAGGAAAGAGTAAGGGGCCAGATACAGTACCAAGGGCTATACTCACAGGACCACAGAAACATGAAGTGTGTTCCACCAGTCCTCTGGATGGCTTCCAATCCAATCCTATTAGGTTGGCACCATCAAACTTAACTATCAGATAGTCATAACTCATTTTATTCTCATGCTATAGATGAAGAAATGAGCCATAGAGGTTAAGCAAATATTCAGGGCTCATCATCCCTTTTTCCTTGGTGATACTCTATTTTGTTACTAGCACCTACCTAGCACATGCCTGCTGTATATCTAAGCCCATAAAGCACTGATTGAATGCATATATGATGTGGGTTAGCCTGAATCTGTATCATCTGATGCCAGCCCTGCTTACGTAATTGCACAAAGCATATCGGAGGGAAGATGTTAAAATCATTCTAAAGACAAAAAGCCCAGAAGTGGCTACTAAACAGGATGGCCCGGGGGCAAAGGTGGAGGTTGAGGGGAGATATAAATGCAAACCCTGAGTGTGCAGCAGCACACACAGGTGGTGCATTAAGCCTGGAGGAAAGAGAGGCTGTCAAGACCGATTCTGGACAGTGAGAGTGACAATCTGCAGAGGGGTTCACGAGGCTTTACTGTACATGTCTGTGATTGATCAACATTAAGAAAGGAAAGCACTACTCCCCCCCACATCTCTCCTATTCAGGTGTGTGTCCAAGGAAGGGTGAGTTTAGCCTGCATATGCCTGACTCCAGAGCACAGATCTGAAAATGCACTTCCATATCTGTGAGAGAGATTTGTGGCCACCACCCTATTATGTACTCTTGCTAGATACAGCCAGGAAATGGAAAGGCCTCCACCATCACGATGGTGCAGATTTCAGAGAGGACCCATTAACGTTATGAAGATCTCACCGCCATAGCAGGGCATAGACGAATATTAGGGCTAAATGTGCCCGGCTTAGCCCTCAGAAGCCTTAGGTGACATTCAGAGTTCAGCTGGCCTTGCTTGGTTCTCCACAGTGCTCTGTACCCTCCACAGTGCTCTGTACCCTGAACCAGGGTAAGTGCCTCACTGACTGCTGCCCTACCAAACCAGCTCCTCCTCAACTAGCCAAGGGATATTTGACTATCTTGCAGAGTTTGTGATAAGGGCATCAATTTTCTTTTCCTGCCATATGTTCTTTAGGCTTCATAGGATCTGAGTTGTCATAACTTTTTCAAGCTTGAGTATATATGACTCATGTGCAGGAATGTTCCTCTTTGTCCTATCCTTGATACTGGCTAATTAAGAACAATTTAAATGTCCACCAGTAGAAGGAGGCTCAAATAATGAGGTTCATCTTAATCATGAACTGTTTAACCCTATATGGGAAGGGACTATAATATACTTAATAAGGCCTGGATCTAAATTGGCATTTATATTTTTAAGACAAAGTTTATTATAAGGTCTCAAAGAAAGGGACATCCAAGTGGGTGTGTCCCAGGTTCGGGGCCAGGCATGCTATTATCATAGGCTTGTGTTACTGGTTAACTTTCCTATTTCTGAGAACAAGCACATGACACTCAGAACCTGTCAGGGGGGGGACTTATTTGCTCTAGGTTTCAGAGGATTCAGTCCATGATGTGCAAGCTACCAGGCCAGAACAGCCCAGCAGAAGGACTCTGCAGAAGGATCCCACTGACTTTATGGTGTCCCAGAAGCAGAACAAATGAAAACAGTACCAAAAGGAAGGGCCAAGTGACCGGATATGTTCTGCAAGGTTTCACTCCTTGACCCACACAGTCACTGAGACGTGTTTTCCTAATCCACCACCAAACTATCCAATCCCATCAAGATTGTAATTAAGCTGAACCATTAGAAGTGCTTCCTTTTGGCTCTCTCTTGCTCAGCAACACATTTCTTTGTAGAAAATACACTTTTTTTTTTTTTGAGTAAAAATGTAGAAAGAATTTACATGTGACGCTGGAGTCCTCTGGGGTTAGCACAACACCTGTAAAAGTGGAGCTCTAATGTGGAATTGTTGTCGTGCAATTAATGAGGTCAGGTGGCTTTAAATGAGAAAGTCCAAAGGTAAGTAGAACATGAGCAATGCAGATAAGTATCACACTTCACATATGTTCAGTTGAACATTTTTGTTTACAGTGAGTATTAGCTTCCTGAGAATTCACAATGTCCTCCTCTGCTGGTCATCTTAGTTAGATGAGCAAAGGGGCATGCTGGGTGCCCTGCAGAACTTAGTTACTGAAGCTTCCAATTGCCCAAAGAGCTGCTACCAACTCACCTTGAAATCAGATAAAAGTTACTTTTAGTTCTCCATATGTCTTAAGTCAGGTATAGCGAAAGAGACTGGAAAGTATGAACCAATTTCTCATCATGGATGTTTTCACTTGCTAAACTTATGTCTAGTTCCTTGCAGACAGACTGAAGAGCCATTTCCCAGTACATAGTGTTCTTTTTCCTAATAGTTTGTCATTTCTTGAATTTTCAGTGGGAAACAAGGACAGGAAGATATCAGAAGCATGCATGCAGGCCATGCAGAGGGTTATAAAATAGGTGTGGAGTGTGTCTATTTTTATGTCAAATTAATGGAAACGGAGATTTTGGTAGGCATGGCTGCTATTGCAAGCTGATCGTGTAATATGCCCACACAGTCCTAGAATGAACTCAGTGTACCAGTTAGTCCATGAGATAACTGCTCAAGAAGAAAGAGCTCACCTTTGCCCAGCTGCCTTCCTGGAATCCTTTCTCTGTGACCATGAACTCTAACTACCTTGAATTTTGGAAACTGTGGGCAATAATTCTTCACCATCTCTAGTATACCATGTTATCCCATGAGAGTATCAAGCTTGGGTGTCACCAAATAGAGCTGTATCTTTCATAATTTTGTGATAACAGATTATATCAAATTGAACAAAATGTTGTTCTAATTAAACCATTTTCATGCTGTTCTTTCTTCTGCCACAGTAGTTTTATTCATTTTTCCTGCCCCAAAAGCAATGGTGGTCTTAAGATAGTATGGTAGCTGTAATATTTAATCTTATATAAATCAAGTCATACTGTGAACATCTATCTATAACTGTTTAATCCATTTTTCTAAGGTTTTTCCTTCTTGCAACAAATGTCTTTCATATTTATTTCCATAATATACATCCCATATAAATATGCCAGTTTGTCTGTTTTCTTTGATGAACTCTTAAGTTTCTGTAATTCTGCTAGAAAAAATTACAGAATTAGCTTCCTGAATAAACTTCAAATCCATGAAGAAAATACACAATTTAAAATGACAAGAAAAAAAGGTAAAGGAAGGGGCTGGCGAGATGGCTCAGCAGACTAAAGCACATCCTTAGGCAAGCTTAGGCAACCATGGTTTGATCTCTGGCACCACTTGCTGCTCTAGCCCCACCACCAGGGTAGGCTGAGCTGGCCATTAAAAAAAAAGGCAAGCTGGGTGTGATGGCTCATGCCTGTAATACCAGCACTCGGGAGGCTGAAGCAGGAGGATTGGTGCAAGTTCGAGACCATCTTGGGCTACAAAAGTGAGCTGAAGGCCAGCCTCAACTGCATAGTGAGACCCTGTCTCAAAAAGACAAAAAAAAAAAAAAAAAAAAAGGCAAAGGATATGCACAGACAGTGTGTGAAAGTTGAAAACCTAATTACTGCTGCACACCTGTCTAACCTCAGTAATATTTGCTACTTCATATCCACCTCTGTGTTGGAGAGAAATTTACCAAGCTGACATTGGTATGACTTGCTCATGACAGTATATGTTTTTAGAACCACATTTGAAGCCATTTATTAGCATGTAGTATAGACCCTGTGGGCTTATGCGGGTTTCAGACAGTGAGATTCATCACTTTCCTTTCTCTTTCTAGCTTAAGACTAGAGAATCATTATTCATTCAACTTTTCTAGCTAGCTGGCTGCCTGCTGTGCCCATCCAGAATTTCAACCAAATCTGCCAGGAGAGTCTGAAAGGATTCTCTGTGACTCTTTGGGCTGCAGGAGCAGGAGCAGTGAAGCTCTGCCTGGCACTTTCTTCAGTACAGCAGCTGCAGTTGTTTCCTTAGCTCTGCCAACCATGCTTGGCGAACTGAAAGCCGGGCTCCGGTTTCAACACATGAACCTTCAACGCTGCATATCTAAGAGTCCTGAACTCCCCGAGAGCATATGGCCATCTTATTGCTCATGGCACGTGGGCATGGATGCGGCAAGCAGGCTATGGAAGTAGGAGTCAACACTCAGAGGTTCATCACAAGGGAAAAAAATGGTCCTCACACGGGAGGACTAGGATCTTGAAGAGCAAAACCCTCACACCATGTACGAAATGAGATCTTAAAGTCCGGAGTCCAGGAAAGAGTGACGAGGATGCATGTCCAAGCAGGTCGGTGAAGCAAGAGAGGCCCCAGAGGAGGGAGGTGAGCACAGGGAAGGCAGAGACCCAGGGAGCAGATTGAAAGCAGACCACGTGCAACAAAGCTAGAATTGATAAATTCCTAGCATATGCCAAGATTCTGGTACAATCAATGACAAGTTTAATTTAAAAGGTGACTGTTGGGACTTATGGGATGGTCAGTTAGTTATGCAGTCTTCTAAAGTTTAATGTGAAATAGGGAAACCAATCCCAAACATAAAGATAAATTCCTGCTGTATCTCTCTTCTCTCTGAGAAGGCCTTATTTTGCTTTTATTTCTTTTGACAGAAAATAGGTCTGCATTGAAATGAGTCATCAGTTCTTCAACTATTTATTTGCATGACCTAAAGAAGTCCTGTCACTGGATTTCTTTATTTATAAGATAAGATTCTTAAAAAATAAAGGCACATTATAGTCATCACAAATCAGTTCTTCAACTATTTATTTGCATGACCTAAAGAAGTCCTGTCACTGGATTTCTTTATTTATAAGATAAGATTCTTAAAAAATAAAGGCACATTATAGTCATCACAAATTATCTTTTTCATTTATTTATTTATTTATTTATTTATTTATTTATTATTTATTTATTTATTTTGGTACGGGGTCAAACTCAGGATCTTGCACTTGTCAGGCAGGCACTTAAGCCACTGAGCTATCTCCCCAGCCACTTATTTTTAATTACTATCAAGGCACTCTTCTATTAATAATCTTCATATAGAGAGTAAGACATTTACAGATGTGGCAAAAAATTAAAATAGTGTCATAGCTTCAGTCAGTTTGTATAACACTTTCATTGCGATATAATTTACAGATCATTAAATTTACTTTTCCAAAGTATATAATTTTTGAAGTTTGGTATATTCAGAGTGTGCTATCATCACTCCTATGTAACTTTCGAACTTTTCATCAGCATGAAAAGAAACTTCCTCCACATTGAGCCATCACTCCCCATCTCCTTTCTACCCTTTCTCTAATCCTAAGCAGCCCTTAAGTTACCTCTCTGTTGACCTGCCTATTCTACACATTTCTTATGATTCAACTACACAGTACATAGTCATGACTAACTTGCTTCTTTCACATAGCATCGTACTGTCAGGGTTCATTCATGTTGTAGCTTGTGTTACTACTTCTTTTCTTTTATTGTTTCATGTCACTGTATTGCATGGCTATCCCATATTGTATGTATCCATTTCATTGTCATGGACATATCTTCTTGGAGGTCTACCTAAATGACTGTAATTTCTAGTAGATATCTAATTTCTCCATGCGTTACGGAATTGTATTTAGCCAACTACCCGTGTCACAGCCCTTGAGAAGAACTACTTAGACACTAACATGACTCTCTAGAAGTACATTTCTATTTACTATCTTTTGGTCATTTTCTATAATGTGAGTTACAAATATTTATCAGATGAAATATGCCTGCACAAACAAAATAATTAAATTAAGTTATCAATGTACATGGATAGAGAGAAGGGAAAATGCATGATACAAATACTCTTAATTTTTGTAGTTGCCATTTCTGAGATGAATTAAGTTCTGGAATTTTTAATCACCGCCATATCTTTGTCATGATGAAACCATTGTTTTCAAGTTAAGTCCCCAGGCTTCCTGCATAACAGTGATCCCTCAGTTTCTAAAACACTATTCATCCTGTCAAATGTGAATCAGTTTTAATATTGACCATTTTTTAAGAACCCAAGTTTTCCTTCGGTTCATCGAATATGTGCAACTTGACAAAGATCCAATAGCAGAGGTGGGTTCCTGCTTGCTAAGAGCAGATGCAGCTTCAGCCAGGAGAGTTACATTGCTTAGCTATTTGTCCATATGATGTCATATGCTTTTGTAATATTCATACTCAATAAACTGCTTTTGTCATGTGTACTCATGCGTCTGGGAGGAATACTTTAATTTCATCTAATTCTATGTCTTAACAGGATTTATTAAATGAGTATTTGACAGACTTATTAGTCAGAAATAGGATTTTTCAATGTATTTAGTACAGGGTCTACAGGGTCTCACTACACAGATTGAGCTCACAGTGATCCTTCTGTTTTCAGTCGCACAAGACCTGGGACTACAGGTGTGCATCACTGCACCACCTCAATCTCACTTTCAGTGTGCCCCAGTGGCAGGGCCAGCTCAACAAGCTGGGGATGAAACCCCAGTCCCTGTATCTGCCTAAGCAGGCACTATGATCAGCTGAGGTATCTGGCCTGCCTGAAAATTCTACTTTTTTTTTTTTCTTTTTCTTTTTTTTTTTTTTTTTTTTTTTTTTTTTTTTTTTTTTTTTTTTTTTTTTTTTGAGACAGGGTCTCACTATGCAGTTCAGGCAGGCCTTGAACTCACTTTTGTAGCTCAGGCTGGCCTCGAACTTGCACTGATCCTCCTGCCTCAGCCTCCCAAGTGCTGGGATTATAGGCATCTGCCACCACGTCCGGCTTACTTTTTTTAATGATCAATGCTTTTGATTATATATTAATAGTCATGCTCAATCAACAAGGTCAATAGAAACTTGTAAATATTCTACTAAGTAATCCGTCACACTAGTACACTGTCTCAGTGTAGTAACATTAAAATAATTCCTCTATCTTTATTCATACAATTTTGCAAACAGGGGATAAATAATGATATAAATGTACAAGAACTCTTCTTAAAGCCAGTAAATTAACAGAGGCTGAAATTATATTTATTGATATACCAAAGGCTGATCTTGACCCTACTAAAACCAAAATCAAAGTAGTTCTTAGTCAGAAAAGTGGTGTAGTGGTGCATGACAACTCGATGTCTCCTTAGTGGTCTGTAAGAGGTAGTATTTCCTATATGGCTAATACATATTAACATTTAATAAAAATAATTGTCAAAGTTGAGAATGTTCTGATCAAATGGGTCTGAGCATGCCTTTGAAACCCCTGCTGGTCATAATCCAGCGGGGGGGGGGGGCACATGGGGCACACCTTCCAGTGTCTTTCCACGTGCTCTTAAAACTTGCTCTGATCATAGTTGGGAGGGAACATCAGGTCACACAGCAGACACTTCTTGTGAACATCAAAGCTAGAGTCGAAGCAAAAACCTGCTCCATGCCCATGTCAGTAGTGCTGGCTCTGTGGATCAGGGGCTGTGGGCACATTCGCATTTTGTTTGCTATCCTTGGGGTCCTCTAAACCATCAGCTGGCCTCAAAAATTCTTGACAGAAATATATTCTTTTTTTTTTTTTTTGGTACCATAAAAGATACTCTTTTTTATTCTACTAAGAGAATGTCTTTTAGTGAACTTTATTTATTTATTTATTTGTTTATTTGTTTGTTTATTTTAAGGAGGAAAAACAAAAATAAAAACTGGAAAAAATAACAAGAAAAAAGACAGAAGCAAAGCAATCTAAAATAGTTCAAATGGTGCAGAATTTCAGAACAAGAATGGAATGTTAACAACACTCGCTATATTACATATTGTTATTGTCAAATTTGTTGCTCAGACTACCAGACATAGACATGCAAGACTGATCAAACAAACCTTCACTTTTCAGTAGACCTTAGCGTTTTATCCCCTTTCTCCTTTTTATTTTTACTTTTTAATTTATTTTAAAGAGAGTATAAGAATAAAAGATAAGACATTAAAAATGGTATATATTTACAAGAACAAGGTGAAAGATACTCAACTGCAGTTGTAATGTACACTGTTGTCTTTGATGTAGTTGCTCAGATTACAGATATTAGCACTTAGAGTTCAACAAAACAAAAAATTTACTTTTTAAATTTTTTTTATAATTTAGGGAAGGGTCTGCAGGGTGTTCAGAGTCTCACTACTAGATGAGACTCCTAGTAATCTGCCTATTTACAGCCTTCCAAGAGCTTCGATTACAGGCACGCATCACCACACCCAGTCTCAATGGTTGTCTCAGTGCACCCCAGGGGCAGGGCTCGCACAGCAGACACGGGCCCCTGTGCCTACTTGCATGCACTTTAATCCATTGAGATATTTGGCTGGCCCTGACAAAGTAAAAATTTTAAGCATTAACTGCTACTTAAAAACAAAACAAAAACAAACAAACAAACAAAAAAAAGGGGGTGGAAGTTAGTAGTACAACCTTCTCAGCTATTCTTTATATATACTTATATGATTTTTCTCTTTTCTTTTTTTCGTATCTTTCCTCCTTTCCCTTATTTGCATTGTTTATTCTTTATCTTAGGCTTCTTTCTGTTTCATTATAACTATTGCACCATTCAGATTTTATTCATTCTTTCAGTTTCTTACAGTAAGGCGACCTAAAATTTGATGTTTACATATGTTAGTCTGATTTATTTCACTTATGTGTAAAACACCTAGTTGCGTTCATTTACTTTCAAAGCCCTCAACTTTATCTTTCTTTATAGCTGAGTAATACTCCATTATATAAAAATACCACATTCTTCTTATCCATTCCTCAGGTTATGAGTATTTTGGTTGTTTCCAAGCATTAGCTATGACAAATTATTCTGCTAAAAACATGGCTGCAGATTCGTGATATGATTCATGACAGCTTCAATTTTTTTGGAAAAATACCCAGAAGGAGAATAGCTGGGTTGAATGGGACTGCCAAGCTAGTGTTTTCAGGAGTCTTTGCCCTGCTTTCCATAGTGGTCATTCCACGCTACAGTCCCAACCACAGTGGAGGATTCCTTTTTCCCCTACAGCTCATCAAGCATCTGTTATTGGTGTACTTCTTGATGATGGGCCTTTTTTTCTGACATGAAGTGGAATCTCAGTGTTGTTTTTATTTGCATTTCTCAAATGACAAGTGCTGTAGAACACGTTCTTCATGTGTTTATTTGCCATTTGTATGTCTTTCTCTGAGAAGTGTGCGTTCATCTCAGATCCACATTATGGATTGGGCCTTTGAATTGTAGGGGCTGAAATTTTCAGCTTTTTGTATATTCTAGGTAGAAATCCTTTGTCTTTGTGGTTGTTGATTAATATTTTTTCACAGTTTGTGGGTTTTCTGTTCTTTCTGCTCATAATTTCTTTTGATGTGCAGAAACTTCTCAGTAAGTTAGTATCCCAGTTGGTGATTCTTTGAAGTATTTTCCAGGCAGTTTGGTCTTTGTGAAATTTCTGCCTACATGTAAATCTTCAAGATTTCCACCTACTTCCTTTTCCAGAAGATTTCATATTTCTGTTTTAATGTTTAGATTTTTTTAATCCATTTTGACTTTAGTACATGGTAGTAGACCCAAATCTAGTTTTAATTTTCAGCACGTGGAAAGTCAGTTTTTCCCAAACCACTTGTTAGAAGAGTCTTTCTTCCAGTGAATGTTTGACCCTGTTGTCAAAGATAAGGCAGCTGAATGTGTTGGCATTTATTCCTGCATCTTCATTAGATGTTCCACTGAACATCAGGCCTGTTTTTTTTTTTTTTTTTTTTTTTTTTTTTTTTTTTTTTTTTTTTTTTTTTTTTTTTTTTTTTTTTTTTTTTTTTTTTTTTTTTTTTTTTTTTTTTTTTTTTTTTTTTTTTTTTTTTTTTTTTTTT
>PVJA010030528.1:22847-25798 GCA_004027025.1 Myocastor coypus | reverse complement strand
CCTCAGGATTAAGTTTGGGACCATAGACAGTACTTTGTAGAACTGTTGTTAGTGTCAGCCTTCAGGACAAGTCACAGCCATTGCTTGGCCAGTTTGCTTTCTGTGAAAGCCTGAGAGAATGTTTTTCTCTGGGTGACTCTCCTTAGACGCACTATAGTTCATTCATCCCTTTCCTCTGATGTCCCATAATCTCCTTGACCAGAAAATTTGGGACACCTCTGAGTTATAGGATATTACAGCACAGGTTCTCTTATATCCTGGGTCCTTATTGACCTTGAAGGGCTAGGGCCAAAATATTGGCTATCCTTATAGCCCTTCAGCTTTGTGATACTATTACTCTATAACATAGGTACTTGAGCTTTGAGATAAGCAACTTTTAAGGAAGAAAAGTTTATTTTGGCTTCAGGGTTCAGAGGTTTCAGTTCTTTTGTTGGCTGGTTCTGTTGATTTGGGGTTTGTTGTAAGGCAGTGCATGGTGGTAGAGCAAAGTGAGAGAAGGAGGGGCTGGGGTTCCAGTTCTCCTGCTAGGTAACCTGTGCTGTGTGTGCTTTCCACTAGTCCATCTCCTAAAGTTTCCACCATCTCTCTCCCCATAGCAGCACAGACTGGTGACACTGACATAACTTTGGCCCTTATAATGCTAGAGAGTCACTGTCTGTGTGTTTCTGACTTGGCAGCCGAGTTGCCTACATTTCCATGCTAGAACATCTGATGGAAGTTTATCGTGTTGACTTCCTGGGGTATCGTTTTTAACCTGCTGAGATTAATTTAAATCACACCCCGTGCAACAGTTATTTTAGGCACAGCACCTGCCTGGCAAGTGCAAAGTCCTGAATTTTATTCCCAAAAATGTTATTCTGAGGTGCAGCAGCTGATTAAATTTACATGCAAGTTGGGTAACCAACTAGAATCATCCAAGAAGATGATTACACTTTTATTGATGTCTTACTATGGGAGTTTAATATCCTTTCATTATTATTTGTTTATTTTCTGAGATAGGATCTTGCTCTGTAGTCCAGGCTGAGTTTGAACTCATTATGTAGCCCAGGCTTGCTTTGAACTCCCAGCAATCTTCCTGCCTCTGCCTCCTGAGTGCTAAGATGTGTGCTACCACACCTGGTCTGTCCTTCTTGAATTTTTGTGGGTGGACACCACGGGCGCTTCTGGCTTTTCCATTCTGAGATGATGAGTCTCTCAGGGAAGAAGGAACTGCCTGTCTTAACTAGGACACCTTTGTCTTCTAGGCTTTCCTGGAAAGCTGTCTCTGTCACATCTTCCCTGTCACAGTGTGTCTCCATTGTGCTCAGGTTGGGGCTTTTGAAGAACACTTTGAGTGAGAAGGAACTTTTTCTGAGAGGAACACAGTAGATATCTGTGTACATCACTCTGGGCTAAAAATACCTTGTGCGTGGTAACTGGCTCAGCACAAAGTCCCAGGCCCTTGACACCCTGAACGAGGACGGCCGTTGGCTCTGGTGCATTTCCAGCTCAACACTGAAGTCATCACTGAGAGAGACTTCGAGTAAACAGGGACAACTTTCCAACATGAGTGTTAGCATTGCTGCCCTTGAGGAGTAGAACTTCTGTTTGTGTGAGGTGGGTTCTTTGGTGCTGGAGGTAGAGTCCAGGGCCTCATAAATACTGGAGAAGTGCTTTACCAGTGAGCTGCACCACAGCTGCAAAGATGTGACTGCTTCAAAGAGAACTGGACACCCAGTAGCCAGCATTACATGCATGCTTGTCCTCTTCCTTCAGAAACACCACTGCAGGGTTAGTGTGGGGCACATTTCTTAGGAAATTTTAGGTGGGGAAAGACATTTTTCACTGGGCAGATGCCACGTGAGAGGTTGCAGTCTTTTTATTTTATTTTTATACAAGTCTCACTATATAGCCGAGACTGGCCTTGAATTCATGACAGTCCTGCCTCAGCTTCTCAAGTGCTGGCATCACAAGTGCGTACAACACCACCACGCCCAGAAGAGACTCCTAACTGGGCAGCCTTAGCCTCCAAAGGAGATTGCTCTTTGCTATCACAGTAAGAACAGTCTTGGAAAGTTCTGCACATTGGCTGCACCAGGCATTCAGCACAGCTACAACTGCAAGAAGTGAAGGAAAGTGTTGTGTTAGTGACCCGCATCTCAGGAACAGCTGCTGCTTGTGTGTGGAGGGCGGGTGAGCAGAACCTATGCTAAGCCTTGACACTGCCCATTACGTCTCATGTGTGGTTCTCCAGTTATAGCATATGTCCTGCAAGGATTTCTCATGGCAGTTTTAGGTATGTGCAGTCAATCTCTGAAGATATTAAATGAAGACTTTCAGAAATAGGCAATTCATATGTTTTAGATAACTTTGGTCATAGTACCTTCTTATAGTTGTTTTATTTTATTTATTATAGTTGTTATTTTCCCATGCAAATTTTTAATTTAAACTTCACCAGAGGCATGTGTGTATAAAAAAAAAAATATGGATAGCATTAAGGACTGCCCACCGGTGTCATGGAGCATATCTCCTATGGAAAAGGGTGACCGGGACTGCTAAACAGGAACCCCTCCGACTCCTTGCCTGCCATGTGGTACCAATGGCAGTGGGACTTACAAGGGCTGGGAGAATGGCGAAAATTTCAAAGGAAATGCCATAGAGAGCTGGCAATTTCAAACAGTGTCATAGGAACTGTCCATATTTTGGTGGATGACTGAGTGATCTATGCTGGAACTCAGAGTCCCACATTTTTCTTTGATTTTCTTGTTGAACCTGTATTTTAATGGTAAGGTTTGGATCTTCAGGAAGAGATCTCTATAGGATAATTTTAAACTTCTACATTAAGGGCATACCCTAGTCATGTTGACTGCTATGTGAAAGGCAAAACTATGATGTGTACAATGCTTTTATTAACTGGGATAATGTTGATAAAAGTCAACATTGGACATAAAAGAGGCAAAAGTTAACAAAGA
>PVJA010030528.1:15347-20347 GCA_004027025.1 Myocastor coypus | reverse complement strand
CACTTGTGCCACAGAGCTATCTCCCTGATCCCTATAAATACACAAGTAATCTATGTTTACTAAAAGAAATCTTGCTAGGCTGAGATAAGAGTTTTGGGGAGCACTGACACTTTCACTATCTTGAATATTCCAATCAATGAGTGTGGTATTGTCTCATTTATTGTGATCTTCTTTGGTTTCTTTCATCAGCACTGTGTACTTTGCAGCATAAAATTCTGTACACATTGTGTTAGATTTTCACCTAAGTGTTTCTCTTTCTTTTCCTTGAGTACTTTTAACAGGTTTAGGTTAGGTGGTCACATGTTCATTACCAGTATATAGAAATGTAATTTTTTCATGTTTAGGTTCTACCCTGCTACCTTGTAGAGCTCACTTGTTGGTAGTTTTCTTTTGTGGAGTTTTAGGTACTTCTGTAGTGGCAGCTATATTATTTTCAAATTAGGATACATTTATTTCTTCCTTTTTCATTTATATACCTTTTATTTCTTTTTCTTGGCTTATTGCACTGGCCATCACAGCCTTTCACTGTTAATGGAGGACTAGCTATAGGATTTTTTTTTTTGTAGATACTCTCTAAGTTCAGTCAGTTCTTTTCTTATTCCTGGTTTTCTGTGGTATTTTTTGTTTGTTTGTTTGCTTGCTTGCTTATTTTTTGGGGGGAGGGGTGGGAATGGAGAGTGGGTGTTGAATTTTATCAAATACATTTTCTGTATCGATTTATAGAACCATATGGCTTTCCTCTTTAGCTTGATAATATACTAGATTGGGTTGGTTACTTTTGAAATACTGAATTAATTTTTAGTTTCTGTAATAAATTCAAATGGAATGAGATCCATTTGGCCCAAGTATATTTTTATATATTGAATTTTATTCTATTTTATTAAGCATTTTTTGCTGATATTCTTTAGTGATAGCGACCTACAGTTTTGTCTTGTGTATTATTTTAAAACTGATTTTGGCACCAGAGTAGTATGTGATTTTTAATATGAATCAGAAAATCTTCCTTCTTTTGTTTTCTAGAAGAAATAGAGAATAGTTGTACATAATATTTTCTTACTGTCATTTGTAGGTCTGTAGGTTCTGTAATAACTACCTGTTTAGGTTTCAGTATCTTATATCTTCCATTCTTAGTTATTAGTTTTGCCAGAAGTTTGTCCGTTTTATTTATCTTTGTAGTGAATGGTTACATAATTGATTTGCTCTATCATTCTGGTTTAAATTTTGTTTATATTTGCTTTTACCCTATTCTTTATGTTTTCTTTAAGTTTATATTATTTTTAGGTACTTGACAGAGAGTTTCAGTTATTGTCAAGACGTTTCTTACATGCATTTTGGGGTATAAATTACCATTGTAATACTAATTTAGCTTTGCCCTCCCCCCCAAGTTTTGATATATTGCATCTTCATTTTGAATCAATTAAATGTATTTTAAATTTTTATTTGTTTGCTTTTTTATTGTAGCCACTTAGCAAAGCAAATGTGGTATTGTTCCCTTGAACAGAGGTTGTCAACTTATATGTTAAATGACTTCATATATCATTATGGTACTTAAAATATTCTGTGTGTTAATCTCTTTTGGGAGGTTGCTTTAAGTAGAACCAAATGCATGAGAAGTAAAAAATAAAAAATAAAAAAACATAAAAGAAAAAACTGATTCTTAGAATTTTGACCTTAATTCACTTCTTAACATTCCTTTTCACACAGCAGTCTCCTGTCCACACACAAATACATGTTTGTTGAACGAATAAAAGAGGGAAGAGGAGCCCTGGTTTCCTCCAATTTGATCTAATATGACATCATGTGAACTCTTCTGCCCTTTAATGCACTTTTTTCTGGACTTAGTTTTGAATGTTTAGCTATCACAGAAACCATCTCTAAATGTATTTTTTACAAGGCTCTCTTTGGACTTACTCTTTGACATGTGCATATTTAGAAGTATGTTTTTTGTTTGTTTGTTTGTTTCTAAGTGTTTAGATATTTTTCTGTTATCACTGTATTGTTGATTTCTACTTTAGTTCCATTATGAGCAAAGAACATGTTCTTTATGTTTTAATTTCTCTTTGCTGTTTTTTTTTTGTTGTTGTTGTTTGTTTTTTTTTAAGTTTGTTTTGGCTGTCTAGATATATACACTATGGACATTTAAAGAAAATGTATGATTTCTCTATTGTATATTGGTGTGTTCTATAGTTTATTAATTTTACTGGTATCAATCTTCTGATGTATGTTATTGCAATCATCCTGATAGTGGTACTGTTTTTCTTTCCACCTTAGCACCCAGGGGAAGGAAGGTAGACATTGATCAGCAGAAAATTTAGTCATATTGTCTAGCAAAAAGAGAGAGAGAAGCTCAAAGCCTATGTTGTCAGTTTAGACAACTTTAATAATAGAGAAGAGTTTCTAGTTTCTGTTGAAGATGTAGGTAGCAAAGAGAATTATTTTATCTACTACCTCATTTTAGAGTTAGAAAGGCAGAAGTTAATGAAGTTTGACCTCAAAATCTGATCAAACAGCTATATTTTCTAACTATGGATAAGTAAAAGGGTATGCTTGAAGCCCGTCTCTGTTGCTTCTTGTTGAGTAGTGTTTATGATTTAGCTACCTTAATGTTTGCTAAGTATTTATTTAATCATTAGTCTTATTATTCCGAGAAGAGAGAACTGGATCACACATATAAAGGCAAGAACATTCATCTATCTGAACAATTTGTTAAAACCTTTTTTCTAGCTATGGTACTAGTCCTTGAGAGTATAAAAACAAACTAGAGAGACCTGACTCTAAGTATTGTTTTTCTTCTCCTGCAGAAGAAACACTTAGAAAGCCCAGTGGTTTCTATAAAGAGTGATTACTAGAAAACATGAATAAATGCAATTTGGAAGGTTTAGTTTCAAGTGATGCAGCTTAAATTTGAAAAGTAGTGTTAAAAGTGCTATGCAAGAAGACTCTTATGTCTTTAAACTTTCAGTTTAAAACATGGTGCTGTTTTGCAGTCTTCTCCTGGTTGCTGGCTGTGAGCCTATTCAGTCCTAGCATAGTATATTCTTACATCTGATTGCTAAAAAAGAGACTAAGTGAAAATTGGGCTTTATTCATTTTTCTGTTTTTTCTTTTCTTTTTGGTACTGGTAATCAAACTCAGGACTTTGCACTTGTCAGGCAGGTGCTTAAGCCACTGAGCTATCTCTCCAGCCCCTATTTTCTGTCAGTTTTTAAGAAATAGAAGTCTCCCTGGGGACTGGAAATGTTCACTTATATCTATCATTATAATGGCATGACATTATAAGGTCTGTCTACATAACTCTGTTGAAGTTAAATACAGCAGATCCGGTATCAATACTGAGGTCACTTCGTGTCATTTTGTAAACACATCATTAGTTTAACCTGTTTTACCAGATATGGTTTCAGAAGGGGAGCCAAGATCTTGGTTTATTACTTTTTGTGTAGCACACAGAAAGCTAGAATACAGAGCTAAATAAGTCACGATACTTGCTGTTTTCCACACTGCATCATAGATTCCTTCTAATATTTGCCTTGTAGACAAATAAATAAATAAATAAATAAATAAAATAACATGTTATTTTCCCAGAATACCAGGTCTTTAGATTAATGGAGCCAGGCAAGTCCAAGGACAGGTTAAGTACACAGGTTCTGGCATGAGGCCTAGAAATGACTCTGTCCTCTTTCTTTCACCTTGGAGCTGTTTGAGTTAATTTACTTTGTTTTCTGTGAAAACGAATGTCTAAAAGAATTTATTTAAATAATGGTAGATTCTTTATCTAAGTATAGAACAAATAGTTGATGAGTTATAGTTGATAAGCTATTAATTGTTAATAGATAACAAGCCTATGTTCTACTGTATCATTTTATTAACTATCTCCTCTCTTGTATAAAGAAGAGTTGATGATCAAACTATTTAGCTTATTATTCCTCAGTTAAAGTGCAGTAGACATAAATGCGCCTTTACTTCTCTGATCCACTGTCACTTTTAACTGGTATATTAAGTTCTTATTAGTTATGTGGAGGAAAGTAATTGTATACTTTCACAAGAATTCTAGATACATCAAATGGCTTCTTTGAACCTCATTGTTTTTCTGCTTGTCAAATGAATTGCCTCACAGTTTGACTATACTGTTTCATATGGTGGTTTTCATCATTACTAAGCTGTGAGATCCCTCCAATGGAGAGTCATGGCTTCATTTTTATATCTCCACTGTGTATCAGCCCAGCTCTTGCAAATGCTTATGCTTCTTGCCGTTCTGCAGTTAACAAATATCCAGTTTGTTGCTCCATATGTCCTACCTCTAGGGGCTACAATGCGATACGGCTTAGTGTTAATCAATCCTTGCAATTTTCCAAAAGAATCTAAATTTTAGATTTTTAAGCAAAATGTTTCGATTCTTCAACATGGGAAATGAATTCCAATTTTAAAAGTCCTTGTGTAGTTCAGAAAAGGTATGGATACTGTCTTAATCGATTTGGCTATTATGATGAAATACCATAGATTAGTGACTTGAACAACAGAAACTTATTTTTCCTAGCTCTAGAGGCAGGAAATCCGAGGTCCAGGCACTGGCAGATGTAGTCCTGTCTGGAGATCCAGGCTTCCTGGATCATCGGTGGCATTGTTCACATAGTAAAAGGCACAGGGGTCTCTTTGGAGCTTTTTCTGTAAAGGTACTAACCCTTTTCATGAACTGTGTCCCTAAACTGCTCCTTTCCTGAGGCCTCATGTTCTACAATATGACTTTGGGGGAGAGGATTACAACATAGAAATTTTGGTGGTTGAGTGGAGCACATGTAGTATCATTAAATTTAACTTCAACATTTCTTTTTTAAAGAATTTAAACCCTGGTGGCACACACCTGTAATCCCAGCAATTGGGAGGTGGAGGCAGGAGGATCAGTGTGAGTTTGAGACCAGCCTGGGCTACAAAAGTGAGCTCAAGGCCAGCCTGAACCGCATAGCGAGACCTTGTCTCAAAAAAAAAAAAAAAAAAAAAAAAAA
>PVJA010030528.1:0-15247 GCA_004027025.1 Myocastor coypus | reverse complement strand
CTTCTTCATGATAAAAATATACAATAAGTGAAGAGAAGAAAGGAGCTTCCTCAAGCTGGTTTCTTAAAAATCTACAGGAAAAAACAAATCCACATTATACTTGATGGGCTAAATGTTTTCTCAAGACCAGAAATAAGACAGGAAGGATTCAGGGTTTTTTGCATATACGTGTGCACACATCCTGACACCATTTGTTGAAAGATGATTTTTTTCACCTTTGAATGGTCTTGGCACCTTTGCTAAAAATAAATTGACTCATGAATATAAAATTTCATTTCAGAACTTCAGCTCTGTTTTCATTGATCTGCATGTCTATTCTTATGCCAGTAGAAAACCGTCTTGGCCTACCATACCTTTGTATAGTGAGAGTGGAAGTTGTGGAATATAACTTCTTGAACTTTGTTCTTATAGAAGATTATTTAGGGTCTTCTGGGAACTTGAGTTTTCATAAGAATTATAGGATTATATTCAACCTATAAATGAATATGAGGCATACTTACTGAGCCTTATCAGGAAGGAGTTTAATTTCTCAAAAAAATTGCATCTGTTGAAAAAAATTAAGTGATTTCCCCCTTCCTTTATTGATTATGGTATATTTCATTAAAGGACTTCTGAGATAGGAAAATAACTGTGCATTTCTGTGATAAATCCCACTTGGCCATAGTATATAATCACTTTACATGTTGTTCGATTTGGGTTGCTGGTATTTAGGACTTTTGTGTCTCTCTGGCTTCACAGAATGAACTTGGCAGAGTTTCCCCCTAGGTTTTATTTTTGTTTTCATTTTTTTAAAGAATTATTTTTTATTTTATTTTTTTCTTGTTTCAGGACTTTTGTTTGTTTATTTATTTATTTTTATGGCCGGCTCAGCCTGCCCTGAGGGCAGGGCTGGCACAGCATGTGGTGCCGGGGATGGAACCGCAGTCCCTGCAGCCGCCTAAGCTTTCCTAAGCAGGCGCTTTACACCACTGAGCCATCCTGCTGGGCTGCTCCCCAGATTTTAGAAGATTTTGTGTCAAGGTGACATTATGTCTCCTTATTTTTAATTTCTGAAAGGACTAAAAAACCAATTACTATACCACCATTTCCAACCACTCTGATGTTTTCATCTTTCAGGGCCACATCGTTGTACCTATTTTCAGTGGAGCTCTCTTTGGTTGTTCTTTTTCTGAAGCTGCCTTCGGCCTGAAATGTGGTAGTTAGTGTGTAAGCCAGGTCCACATAGCTATCTGCCCGCTGGTCCTTATGCTAGGTGGTGTTTCACACATGCTCCTTCTGTCAGCTCCATGGGCTATGCACTTCTTGAGATCAGTAGCTGTGTCATCTGGTTGACTGGAGTGTCCTGAAGTACCCAACACATTGCAGCTAAGAAATGTGGTACTTTCCTTCCAATTCCTTGAACATTTCCTGGTATCTGTAAGTTTTTCCCAATCAAGTAAGCTTTTAGAAATATTGTTATGTATATAAATCTATGTCTACATGTTCATGTGTGCATACATGTATAAATATACATGCAGTATGTGTCTATACATACCTACTCACATGACTATGTATGATTTCAAACACAGACCTAGCATAGGCAGCAGAAAATTGGGCAGAAGGCAGTATTCCTAGGTTCCAATTCTGGCTCTTACACTGAGCTAAGTACTTGACTCTGAGGCTCACCTGCAGTCGTGTATCACATGGAAATTGACTTGAGGACTGGAATAAAATGAAAATTATTATTGATTTTGATAAAATGAAAATCATTTTACATTAATAGACACGTGGTAAGTAATGACTTAAAAATGATGGCTTAAATTCCTTTTCAACTATCCATTCGAATTCCTATTTAATATTAACCATGTTTTAGTATTAACTTGGAATAATAGGTGACTTTTGCAATGAAAACTTTGATTTTCACTTAATGGCTGCTTAGTTGAATTTTTTCCCCTTTGTTTGGATTGGGGATAGAGCTCAGGGGTAGCACTCCTGCCCAACATTCACAAGAGCCTGGGTTCCGTCTGTAGGCATGGCAGGAAAAAGCAAAACTTGTTGGTAAAGGAATCCTTTCTGTGCTTTCTACCCCTTTGGAATGGAACCTCTTTGGAGGTTGCTTGACGGCCATCACTTCCTTTGCCATAAGGATTGTGAGAGCCTGAGAAAATGTTTAAAAGGGAGGGCTGGGGAGTCAGAGCCTCTGGGCACCAACTAGGTGCTCACTGCTGCACACCATTCTCTGCACTTGCTCGATTGTCTCAGGGAGTCATCCTCCCTGCTTCTCAGGCTCCTTTTGAGAATTCAGAGAGACTTGGGGATGGGCACCTGGCATTTAGTGTGTGTTGCGTGTGAAGTAACTGTTCTCCACACCCATCATCTCGATGTACAGTAAATGGCATACAGTTAATGGAAAGTTGCATTGAAATTATTAAACTATTCAGAGAGCATGTTTTCTTTGTCCTGCACTGAAGACTTTCCCACACTGGGAAGGAGGGCTGGCTAAGTGAGATGGAAATCTCTTTGCAGATAGGCTCAGAATCTGAGAGCCAGGAAGGGTGCTTTGCTGCCAATCTCAGTTTATAGATAGGATGAACAAGGCTTCCATGTCTAGGTTTCACGGTCAAATATTTATCCCACTGCCATTTTTTAAATCTGACATTTCTAGTTATTTTGTTCAGTTAATATTGAAAATATTTGGCCCTTCAGATTGTATCAACATTGGAAAAGCTCGATCTGTCGCTATAATTCATTAATCAGGCCAGTTAAACAGTGCTGGTACTTTGGCCTAAACCCAGTGGCAGCTTCTGCAGAAACTCTGCAGTGGATCGGCAGCACACAGGGGCACCACTGTGAAAACTGTTTCTAATATTTTTCCTAATATTGTTCCTTTTAATGTAATTTCCTCTTACTTGCGTCCTGAGCTATTTTTGATAAAGGACTACCTTTTAAATGTGAAACCATTATCAACTTAAGGTATTTTTTTCAATTAAAAGTTGAGTTTAATAAGCACAAACTTCCTTTATGGGAGATGTGTTTTTTCTCTACTTCTTTTGGAAAACTTCCATTCAACCCAATGGCAGAAGTAGAAATATCTGACAAGGATGCCACACATCTTAAACTTTATACAGGAACAAGCATTGTGCACAAACAATGGAATGCTTTCTAAGTGGAAAACTTTTGAGGAAGTCCATGTCAGAGCCTTCCTTGCTTTATAATGTCCTCTATTGGCTGATGGGTTGGTGGCCTTGCCTATTAGTGAACCTGACCTGGGGCTGAGAGAGGAAGAGAGATGAGCTGGAGTCCTGCCTACACGGGGGTTAGAGATTTGAAGTCATTCTGATCCCAAATGCTTGCTTTGTGTCTTCGAACAATTTTTCACATACTGGTTCACTTCTACTCATACATGTTGATCAGAATAGACATTCTTACTCCCACAGAAACTGGAGCTCAGAGGCTAGGTGACACGCTTGCGATTACCCAGAGAAGGTGGCTTTCTTCACAGGACCAGTTGTGAGGACTAATGTGACATAAAGTGTAAAGAAGAGAATAGCCCAAACTCTGGATTTCTTTCTAATCATGGTATAGGTTGACCACTGGGCTTGGCAGACTTTGAGTAAGTAGGTGTCTAGCATCACTGCCTACCGAGAGCATCTTCTGTTTAGAAATCAAGATTAAAATAAATGTCAAAGTCATTTGGATATTGAAATGCCACATAGAAAATTTTCTGAGAAAAGTATTGGTTCTATCCTAAGCCCAGGTACTTAGGTCAGTATCTTCAGTCCATGGTGTAGTGAGTGGGTCCAACGTAGCTTGTGTGGTCATAAGTCCAGAACCATTCAGTCACCAGGAAGTGCTCTTACATATATGGGAAAAAATATACAAATAGAGTGAGCCAGAGCTCAAAGACCATCACTTTTAGGGATTGTTGTTGCTTGGTTTGACTTTTGTCAAGTGTATAGTTAACTTTTTTTTTTTTTTCTGATGTATAATTGTTATATATTAACTTAATGCCAGGCATCAGCATAAATTTGCAAATCACATTTGTGAGTTTTCGTACTCTCTGCAGAACAGAGTTAAAATCTCTAACAATTTCCTGGTCTGAGCTTTTCTGCCAAGTGACTAGACCTAAAATAACATCCTACCTACTCAGTGGGACATCTGTAGTGGAATGTTGGAGATTTGAAAAGGGAAAATGGGTCCAGTTTGTTGTTTTGAAGTAAAATGGTTCTTTGGCTTCCTAAATGAAAATCAGCCTTTAAAATAAGCCCATTCTTTGTTCATTGTTCTGAGGTAAAGGCCAAGTGGTAGAATCTACAGAGAATGAGAGCTGCTTTGCTGCCAGAAAAACTTGTAATTGGTCATTCTTCAGAAGTAGCTAACTCCACTCAGGGTGGGCTCTGGGAGTCAGTGTTTCGAAAAGTACATTCTGCTTTGCGTCTTCAGGGAGCCTGCTTTGTGGTTGTGTTTATTGCTAGTTAGAGTACTTTTCCTTCATGAGGTTTAATATGAACCTTTCCTAGTAATGAAGAATGAAACGCCACACTGGGACCTGTGTTTGTGGCACTGAGTGGGTCCTAGTTTGTGTTACCAAAGGCTATGCAGTAGATACCTTTGTCTGTAATAGTGCCCAGCACATGTGATAGGCACCCAGTTAAGGTTTTTATTTTCCCCTACAAAGAGTTTTATTCATTGGCAAAGTATTGCTGTGAACATGATTTTTAGGAGTCTATAATTTAGATTTTCCTGATTCAAGGCTATAATTTATCCTAAAGCTACCTAGAAGTCTATTCAGTAGGAAACTTTTGCAGAGAATTTAAGGGACTTAGATTTTAAAGGGCCAGATTAAGTTATAGCTTTTATATTACCTTTGGAAATATTTGTTCCCTTAATTTAAAAATCTGCTAATAATCTTTTTTAAAATAGCTTTCCATAATTTTTGATATTGTGATTATTGGCAAACCTTTTAATATTATTTCACTTTAGGGGCCCGGCAGGATAGCTCATTGGTCTAAAGCGCCTGCTTAGGAAAGCTTAGGCAGCTGCAGGGACTGCGGTTCGATCCCCTGCACCACATGCTGCGCCAGCCCTGCCCTCAGCGCAGGCTGAGCCAGCCATAAAAATAAATAAATAAACAAACAAAAGTTCTGAAACAAGAAAAAAAATTATTTTTTAAATTTTTTATTATTTATTTATTTATTTTTCTTGTTTCAGAACCTTTGTTTGTTTATTCACTCATTGTTATGGCTGGCTCAGCCCGCCCCGAGGGCAGGGCTGGCTCAGCATGTGGTGCCAGGGATCAGCATGTGGAGCCGGGGATCGAACCACGGTCCCTGAAGCCGCCCAAGCTTTCCCAAGCAGGCACTTTAAACCACTGACCCATCCCACCGGGCCCCAAAAAAAAAATTCTTAAAAAAATATTATTTCACTTTAAAAATCTTACACAAATTGTTAGTTTTGACATAATAAGTATGGTGTTTTCTTTGAAAAAAAAATGTGATATATTTTATTGATGGTTTCTAATTACTTGGATTTAACTAAGTAGGTATACAGCTCCCTAATGACCTCTTTTGGAATATTTACTATGCATAATAAGACATCTTGGGAAGGGGACCTCAAGTTAAAAGTACAGTTATGTTTCCTATGCACCATATATATAGGACCTCAAGGTAGTTTTATGTAAGATTTTTAAGAACTTCATGCATGAAACAAATTTTCCTAGTGTGAAGGTTTTTCATTTGTAGTGTGTATTAGCCACTTCTTTGTTATAATAAAATACCTGAGGCCAGCTATGTATGAAGAAAAAGAAGTTTAATAGCTCATGGTTTTAAGAGCTAAAAGTCCAGACTCCAGGTGCAGGCTCAAGCAAGGGCTGCTTCATTGACTGTGTCACTTGATGGTACTTACAGTGGTACAGTGGTGGGGCTCATGTGGGAGGAAGAATCACATCTCTAACAGGAAGCCAGAGAGGCTAGGGGGGTGGGGAGCCAGGTACAGGTCTGTGCCACTATCCAGTCAAGAGAACTAAGCAAGGTTAGGTAAAACACAGCTTAGTTCTTGCTGTAGGCATGTCCCTGGGGACTCAAGGGGCTCTCTGTCACCTCTCAAGGTCTCTAACCTTAGTACCAAGTTCCCAGCAAATGAACCTCTGGTGAGAAACAAATAGCATCCAAAACATAGCATGATGTCAGGTCTGTGCTCAAAAAGTCTCTGATTTTGGAACATTTTAGATTTCAGATTCTCAGATTTTGGGTACTCAAGAGGAGGGAGAGTGATTGAAAGGTGATAATGGCTTCATGGTAAGGAACTGGCTCATGTGGTTGCAGGATCTGGCAAGTTCACAACCAGCAGAAAAATCATCAGGCCAGAAATGCTGGCAGGAATTCATGTTTTAGTCTGGTAGCCAGAAGCAAATTTGTGCCTCAGTTTCTCTTTCTTTCTTTCTTTTTTAACGCATCTTTATTTTTTTTATTTAAATTTATTTTTTTTCTTGTTTCAGAACTTTTGTTTATTCACTCATTTTTATGGCTGGCTCAGCCCACCCTGAGGACAGGGCTGGTGTAGCATGTGGTGCCGGGGATCGAACTGTGGTCCCTGTAGCTGCCCAGGCTTTCCTAAGCAGGCACTTTAGACCACTGAGCCATCCCACCGGGCCTCCAATTTCTGTTTCTTTTCTGAGCATCTTGGTGTCTATGAAGCTGACCCACGTTGTTAAGTGCCCCCTGCTTCACTCAGGATCCTCAGACTGAAGTGTCAGTCCAATCCCAAGAAAGCCTTCACTGTGACAGCCAGCCTCTAGCTGACCAAACAGTTGGATGCAATGTCTAGGTTAGCTGACACATGAATGTTATCTATTGCCACCACCAAATGAAGAGATGTGGCTATCACAGTGTCATTCGTATACACAGAGAAGTCACTTTCCTTCACCTGTGCCCAGGATGTAGAATTAACTACTAAGTAAGGGCAGAAATTAGGCAGTTTAGGAATTGCTACCAGAAAACTTCGTGGTAATGCTAGCAATTGAGAACTCTGACTACAGCCATAGCCAGGAGTTAACAGCCTGTTAGGAATACACAGAGTTGAGCTGGGCATGGTGGCGCACACCTGTAATCCCAGCACTTGGGAGGCTGAGGCAGGAGGATTGATGCAAGTTCAAGACCAGCCTGGGCTACAAAACTGAGCTCAAGACCAGTCTGAACTGCATAGCAAGACCCTGTCTCAAAAAGATCCAAAAAAAAAAAAAAAAAAAAAAAAAAAAAAAAAAAAAAAAAAAGGAATACACAGGATGGGGAGCCCTATACTTCTTAGGGCCCAGCAACAGCCTTCAAGATAAAACATATGGAGAGGAAAAGCAGCAAGGGGCAGCAAAATCGGTGTCAAGGTACCCCTACCAGGACTCAATAAAAATAGATTGCTGTCTGAGTCAAAATTCCAGCTGAAATGATTTCAGCTGTATCACTGGGTCTGTACCACAGGGTCTGGATCTCACTGGGTCTGTATCACGTCACTGTGCTAGTCCAGTTACTCGCATGACATCAGTTATCCTCCAAAATGTGTCCGCCCTCAATTTCAGAAAGCCAGAGCAAAGCATAGCAATGCGGCAGGTACATTAATTTTCTTCCTAGGAGTACAGGATTTAGAGAGAAGTGCTCCACAGGGTAAAACTTGAGGATGATCAACAGAACTGTCGAAATAATCCAACACCAAGGTGTGAGATTGGAATTAGTAGTGCACTGGGGATTTGTGTATCCTCAGAAAATGTTAATTGGCTCATTTAGCAGGAAAGTGGTTTTGTTTCTGTGAAATCACACTAAAGATGCTGTTGAATTAAAAAAACCCAGAGCATAGGTCACATGAGTAGGTGTTGGTTTATGCAAACTGAACAGAACCAACAAAGAGACCTTTATTAATGCTCTTCTTTGAGGCAGCTGGTCCAGTAAAACATGTTATGGCGCTCTGATGGGAAACTACTTTTTTCACAGTGATGTCATTTGCTGACCTCTCCTCTTCAACCCCATCCTACCCCTACTGTATAGCAGTAGACTTTCAGAAACCAGTCCTCCGGTACCCAAAGAAATAACAAAGGAATAGGCACTGCTGGATCTGCGTCATCTTGCAGAATCATCCTGCCCCAGAGTCATGCCTGAGCCATTGCCACTCCTCTGAGATAGAAGCACAGACATTTGGTGGCACACACCTGGAATCCCAGCCTGTGAGAAGCTGAGGCTGGATGTTTGAAGTCAGCCTAGGCTACATAGTGAGTCTGAGGCCAGATGGGACTATGTAGAGTGATCCTGTCTATGTGGCTATCACAATGCACAGTGCACTGTGGGGTTTGGTGTCTGCTTGGTTTTGAGTAGTATTATGTATGCTATGCCTAGTTGTCAGCACAGCCAGCACCCTGCATTTCCCTGAGTCCTGCCACGACATAGAGCACAGCCATCTCCTCTTCCTTGTCAGGCATTCGCTTCTTACTGGTAGTAGCACCTATATTTCTTGGGCAGGGGCACGTGAGTGTACCTTCCTCTGACTATGGCTGTGTCCCTAGGAAGAGCATACCTGCCCCAGTGCCACCACACAGAGAGGGTCCTATTCACTTCCAGGCTATAGTTGGGATCAGAGGACAGAAACAAGGGACAGATCTGAGTGCAAGACATGTGCTGTGGAGCTGACCTTAAAAATCATGTAGGGTTTTGAGCCATAGCAACAAGGCAGAAAAGGCATTCTGCATGGATGGAACAGCATAAACAGAAGGAAGAGGGCAGGAGGCCCTTCCAGGAGCCAGCAGGTGTGCAGGGTTGAGTTATGCCTGTAGAGGCTGCATGAGAGTTACTCAAAATCAGACTGTCGGAACCCTGAGCCCTGTGCTTCTACTTCACAAGCCATAAGGATTTGGGGAATCACTGAAAGTAAGGGTGGTCGTGACTGACAGAGACATTAAAGGCCAGGCTGAAGATAGTGGCTTTCAACCCAGGAAGGGACAGAGCCACAGGGAGCCATGGAGAGTGGGACCCACAGTGCTGACTGGGATTAGGGGATACTTAATCTGAGGGACACTTTCCTGGCCTTAGGGCTCTGAATGGCTCACATCTTGAGGTCAGATCTGGACGAGAAATATGGCCATGGGGCCGGAGAGTAACTAGAATGGACAGAGAAGTGGGGCCGGATGAAGATGGAAGAGGAAGATGTATTTTAGGGAAGGGTCTACAGGGTGTTCAGGGTCTCACTACCAGATCAGACTCATAGTGATCCGCCTGTTTACAACCTCCCAAGAATTGGGATTGTAGCCGGGCATGGTGGCGCATGCCTGTAATTCCAGCACTTGGGAGGCTGAGGCAGGAGGATCAGGTGAGTTTGAGACCAGCCTGGGCTACTAAAATGAGCTCAAGGCCAGCCTGAGCTGCATAGTGAGACCCTGTCTCAAAAAGACAAAAAAAAAAACAAAACAAAAAAGAATTGGGATTATAGGCTCGTACTACCATGCCCAGTCTCAATTGCTGTCTCAGTGCACCCCAGGAGCAGGGCTGGCATGTCAGGCCTGGGGATCAAATCCCTGGCCCCTACACCTGCTTGCAGATGCTTTAATCTGCTGAGCTTTTTGACCGGCCCGGAAGAGGAAGATAAAAGATGATCCCTCACTCACAGTGGTTTTGGCTTAACAATTCTTTCAACTTCTTGGATTTAAACCTGGATCTTTCCTTGGGCCAGTGTAGTGCAGTGCAAGCCTTCTCAATGCTGGGTGGGCTGCAGTAGCCAAGCTGCTGTTCAATTTTAGTGAAGACAAGGGGAACAGCTGGATCTGTGCCATGTTCCTTACTGTTGAACTAAGATATCTGAGAGGTTAGGTAAAGACACTGAGTTTTTGGATTGATCTTGTCAACCTGTGGTGAGTTTACTGTGTGGTTTACAGAATCCTGTAATGAGGTACAGAGCATCTATGTTCATGAGTGTGTAAATGCAGAAAACTAGGAAAACCGAGGTACCTTTGACTAAAGGTTGTGTGAGGTGTTGCCGACTTCAGTTCAGTTGAATTGGGGTGCAAGGGATGGATCCTGGTGGAGGCTCTGCCCAGATGTTATAGGCAGGGTTTTACCTGAAGCTGGAAGAGTAGGTGACAGTGGTCACTTAGGCGCATCAAATACTGTGAGGAAAGAATTGGGTTTGGGAACCCTGGGAATGGACAGAGAAATCAGATGAAAGGGCATGGAGAAACAATCAGGTAACAAGGACGAAGTCTCTACTGAAATTGGCATTTCAGGAACCTAGAGAAAGATCAGTAGTTACAGCATGGAAGTCCTCTGGCAAGTGAACTTGGGTTCTCTTGGAAGAGTTCTTTTGGTTCAACACTTAGCAATGCATAGATAATACTAACAATGGGGTAAGGAGGCAGAGTATGACATTGTAGCTATTTACTCATGTGACTGTTGTACGCTCAGCTTTACAGAGTGTTGCTTTTGTCCCAGGTGATGGAGGTGAAGGATGTATGGACCCGCCAGTGCAGTCTCCAGGTGGTATAGAGCAAGGGAACTGGGATATATAATGCATTATGAAGTCTGGAAGAGATTTGCTCTGAGCTCTAAATACACTGCAAAAGTGAGACAGAAATTTAATAAAAGGCTGTAGAGGGGACTTAACCTCCTCAGGTGTTCAAGTTCTAGGTCCATTTTCCCATCTTTGCAGCTATGGCTCAGCAGCAGAGTCTGTGAAGGTGCCACTGTGATCTGCTTCATGGTTTTTGAGCCCTGGTCTTGGTGATTATCTGTACCTTGTAGAACAGATTCTAGACCCTAAAACTGGAGTGGCCAAACTGCAAATTATGTAATATGTGTCATGTCAATGAAAAGAGCCCCAAACTTTGCATCATTAAGACCTGATGAATGAAGTAGTATTTTGTTCAGAGAGAGGAACTGAACAGAGTCCCCAGGTCCTGTTCAGGAAGAAGCTCTCACTGTTGGTGGTATTGAGAACCACAGACAGAAGGCACAGCCTGCAGTGTCAAAAGCAAGAAACAAACCAGGTGGGAGGTACATGCGATGGGTGTGGTGAGTACTCCTTGTTCTTTGCTCACACTCACAGAAGTGTACTCACAGTGATTGTCTCACCTTGGCTGTGGACTAATGACCCCTTAACCATCCCAGCCCTTAGGTGGCTACTGGACATTTTTTGCTGTAACAGCTTTAGCACTTGGTGATCGGTTTGATGCTGCTATGACTGCATAATGTAAATTCTCAGGAAATTCTTTCTCTGCTGCTCTGCTCTTCACTTAGGAAGACAAGTTTCTCTCCTAATACTCACCATCCGTCCCATGGATATATCACTGTGTGCAGTATTAAAATTTCCACCTGCTAGGGCCAGTGAGATAGCTCAGCAGACTTAAGTGCCTGCTTTAGCAAGCACAGGGACTAGTGTTCTATCCCCAGTCCCACATGCCGTGCAGGCCCCATCCCTGGGGTGCACTGAGCCAGCAACTGAGTCTGGGCATGATGACACATGCCTGTAATCCCAGTACTGAGGAGGCTGAAAACAGGAGGATCATTACAAGTCCAAGCTACAGAGTAAGACCCTGTACAAAATACATAAAATGAAAACAAAAATTCCACCTGCTTGAAGATATATCGAATCTGATGCTCACCTACAGAAATGTTATCACTGATTTTATCTGAACCTATCTAAGGAGCTCTCTGTGGTTTTCTTACCTAAAGGACCCTTATATATTGCTAGCTTTTTGGAACAAGCATACAATAGTACCTCTTAGGAGAATGAATTAGGACTAAATTAATGAATAGAATGAATCATGACTAACTTAAGCCGCTTTTAAAAAATAATAAATAGCCTCATTTAAATACTGTAACGTTCATACATTTTCAGTGTAACATAACAGTTTCTATATGGAGTTATACAGCTTGACCCTGTGTGACCCCAGAACACATTTGTTACCATTCTTAGTCATTCCTCCTCCAACCACTAACCTGGTTTCTGTCGGTATGTTTGTCTGTTCTGGGAATTTCATATAGATGGGATCATACAGCAGGTGGTTGCATTGGTCACCTTCCCTGTGGCTGGACACAGCTCCCTACACCACAATTGAAAGGAAGAGAGACTTAGTTCAGCTCGCATTTTAGGGGCATTCAGGCCATGCTCAGTAGGCTCCAAGGCAGAAGCTTCACTGGGGGAAAGGTGTGGAGCAAACCTGTTCAGTGCATGGTGACAAAAGCAGCAGAGGGGAGCAGTGCTAGATTCTGAGAAAGGGTGAGTGCCAGCACAGAGATCTGAGGGCCACGCTGCGTAACCCACCCCACATACCCTGAAGTGTGTTCTTCCAGTGCCCTAGGCAGACCCCAAAGCCAATCACATTTTCAGTCCAACCTAATGACCACAGCAACCCTTTGCAGTTGGTGTCTTTTACCTGAAAGTGTTTTCAGGGTTCATCCACAGTGTAGGCTGTATCAGTATTTCCTTTTCATGGCTGAAAAAATAGTCAATGATATAGATATGTCAACATTATTCATGTATCAGTTGATAGGTATTTGACTGTTTCTACATTCTATTAGGAAGGATGTTGCAGTAAACATTCACACACAAGGTTTTCTGCATGCATAGGCTTTCAGTTCCTAGATATTTCTGGGTCATGTGACTATTATGTTTAATATTTTGCTGAACAGCCAAATTTTTTTCCCCAAAGTAACCATGTTTTACATCCCCTGACAAAGTGTAAGACAGTTCGGATTTTTCTCTAACCCATTTAGTGGCTGTTTGGAACAATACAGCATTATATGACGTTTAGTGATTCAGGCAGTGGTTATCTAACAGGTGAGTTTTCCAGGTTTCTATTTCTCTTTGTCTGTCTCCAAGTTACTGATTTGTTGATCTCACTTTTATATCTAGTTTCATTTTCCCAAACAGAGCAAGGTGAAGAGAACGTGGGAGACTCTACATTGGTTAATGCAGGTACATATTAACACCTGCTAACAAGCTGGCTAGAAAAGCTGAAGGAGGAAAAGGCCAGATTTATTAGCTTAAGTGATGTGTGGATTAATGGCAAGCAGATCTGTTGGATTGATGATACATTCTTAGGTATCATGATAGTTTTTAGATTTTTGCATTCGTTTATGGAAGTGGTAACATTTAATTAAGCATATCCCACATTATCTGGATGACCACTGTAGAGGGAAAATTGTAAAACCTGGTGCCTTCATTTATGTTTGAGCTCAATACCTTGGTGGTGAGAAATTCAACTAACATGACAGCAATTACTTAATGCAGAATTTTTCAAAATGTCTTAGGCAGTCTGGGATAATTTGCGAAAGGCCAAATGTATTACTCAGATTTGGTGGGTCCTCCTCAGTATTTCCCTCACAGCCGTCACAGTGAGGGTGATTAGGCAGGCACTCTCCCAGAGGGCTCAGGGCTGCACGTGAAGTGGCCTGCCATTAGGAAACGTGCCGGTGAAGCCTCACACCGCAGCCCTTTCAAATTGACATGAAGTTGTAGTTTCATAAATATAATGCAGAATGCATATAATTTTAACATTAAAGTCTTAAATCGTATAACATCAAATAAAGGTTACTGTACCTTTTTGCCTACTAAAAATGTTCTGATTGACATAGAACAGATTTCTACTGTCCTTTTTATATCGTTCATTCATTTAATAAATATTTATTAATCCCTGCCTTAAGGATAAAAATACAAAAGATGTCCCCCTGTTCTCTTTAAGATTCCTGTACAAAGGGTGGGAGAGCACTCAGATGTAATACAAGGGATCAAGGACCAAAGAAAGAGTAAAAAAGACACAAGGATGTCTAAAGTAAATTTGGGAGCAGGGGCTTCATTATTGGTCCTTTTTACAGTTGGAAGGACCTACAAATATGTTCCTGCTTTCTGGTGTACTGTATGACCTGATCAAGATACTCACTTTGGGGCCAACCAGCTAGCTCAGCAGACTAAAGCGCCTGCAGGGGTTCAGTCCCAGGCATGCTATGCTGCCCCTGCTCCCTGGGTGCACTGAGGTGCAACTGAGACTGGAGGTGGTAGCGCCTGCCTGTAATCCCAGTGCTTAGGAGGCTGAAAACAGGAGAATCACTGAGTCCGATCTACGTACTGAGACTCTGTAGACCGAGTAGATCCTGCACCAAATACATTAAATAAAAAAAACAATGCTTTTTCTAATCAACACTAAGGGAGCCCATGTGGTATAGTTGTGCTGGGAATTTCTAGAATTAGATGAGTTTGAACAGGCAGTAGAGTATAGAAGGAATCAGATTCTGTTACTTCATGAGTGTTCAACTCACACACCCACACATTCTTCCATGTGGCCTCAGGCCGCTGTGTAAGTACCTAGGTGACCTCATCTGTACAGTGAGATAACGACTTCCATGTGGAGGGGTTGCCCAGAATCATTAGGCTGTTTCTGGTCATTTCACATTTCGATATTGAATCTAGAGAAGAAATAGATAAAAGAGAATATATTTAAAAGCTGTATTATCTCAGTGTGGTGGTGAATGCCTGTAATATCAGCAGTGAGGCAGGACAGTTGCCATGCATTTGAGGCCAACCTGGGCTACACTGTGAGACCTTGTCTCCAAAAAAACTACAAATTAAAAAAATAAGAGCTATAGATACTCAATAGGTCTGTGTAATATATTACAACATAAAATAATAATAATATAGAGAATCAAAAAAAGTTTCAAAGAATAGAAAGCACTTATGGAGTTTAAAAAAAAAAAAAAAAAGAAGAGACTTTGGGAGTGTTCACTATGGGTTCCAATGTTTTAGAGTCTCGTACAGTTTATTTAAAAATAGTTTTGAGCCAGGCATGGTGGCGCACACCTGTAATCCCAGCACTCAGGAGGCTGAGGCGGGAGGATCAGTGAGAGTTCGAGACCAGCCTGGGCCACAAAATTGAGCTCAAGGCCAGCCTGAACTCCATAGTGAGCCCTGTTTCAAAAAGAAAGAAAGAAAGTAGTTTTGAGCCACATGAAAGAACTTAGTATTCAGTATATGTTATGTATGTTATGAAGGAAACAGCAACTTAGTAGAGTGGTGTGCTCCAAGAGGCAATGACGAACATGATTATAAATCATACCAGAAGGGGCCCGGCGGGATGGCTCAGTGGTCTAGAGCGCCTGCTTGGGAAAGCTTGGGCAGCTTCAGGGACTGCGGTTCGATCCCCGGCACCACATGCTGTGCCAGCCCTGCCCTGGGGTGGGCTGAGTCGGCCATAAAAATGAGTGAATAAACAAACAAGGGTTCTGAAACAAGAATAAAAATAATA
>PVJA010030527.1:0-25708 GCA_004027025.1 Myocastor coypus | reverse complement strand
CAATCTTATATACCTATATGTATTAATCTAAACTGATCTGATGATGAAAATATGTAATATAACCATTGTTAAATTTAAACAATAAAAAATTGAAACTTGAAAAAAAAATTTGCTCTTCAAGGCCATTTTGACACTGGACAGATATAGAAGCTGCATGGTGCCAATCTGATGGACAGGATAGACAAGGACATGCTACTGTGCTGCCACAGCCCACCTTTTTAGATGGGTGACACTTCACAGCAGCATGTCTCATGGTTTTGATTGCATCTCATAGGAACAACTCCCAGAAGAGGACTCCAGAGCTGCTGGAGAAAGTGGTGCAAATGTGGGATAAGTATACTTGAAAGGATGAGGGGTGTTTTGAGTAGATTTGATGGCAATGTCGTTTTTGTTTCCTTATTTTGAGACAGGATCTTGCTGTACAGTTCAGGTTGACCTTGAGTTCACTATGCAGACCAGGCTGACCTTGAACTCATGGAAATCTTTCTGCCTTCACCTCCAGAGCCCTGGGATGGTAGATGTCCTCCAACATGCCTGGCAGCACAATGTCTTTTACTGTAACAATTTTCTGTAAGCATGGAATGTATATATATATATATATATACCCTTTATATATACATGATATTAAACTGAGAGAAAACAAACCAAAAACATACAACCTCAAAATAATATTTCCCTAAATACTTTTGTAAATACTCAATATAAAATTGCCAGATTTTGCCTCTTAACAAAATCTAGTGATAATAATTTTTAAAAAACATAATATCGTTCTTTTACAAAAAAACAGTCAAATAATTGTGCAATATTGAAAAAGATTCTAATTTTTTGCATTTAGCATATTGAGAAAGACTTTTGTGCTTGAAACATATGTTCTTGAGGATACTCAATTTACAAATACAGGATCACTGGAAACATATTAGGCTGAGAATATTGCTCAGAGGCTGACGTGTTTGCCAGGTAATCATAAGGTCCTGTGATTAACTGCTGGTGTCGCCCCCCGTGGAAAAAAAGAAGAAAACAAAAAAGAAACACATTTTATTATAATTTAGAGAGGTGACTTAATATAAATACATTGTCATATGCTGTAGCAAAGATGAATAATTTTCACTTGGAGTTCATAAAATAATATTCATAAATTCACATGCATTCATTAATTAAATATGAATTCACACTATCGTTTATAAGTAGCAAATTAGGCAGAATAATTGTGTTCATTTTTATGCAAAGCATTAACTGTGCATTTCACCTCCTGTACTAGAATGATTTATCCATAGTTTACAACAGACACAGCCCTAGTAATTCTAATCCATAAATTTAAAGTTCTAAGCACTCTGCGGCATGGATTAATGACATACAAATACAGTATTAAACACTAAACCATGAAGTCTGCTGTTTTATTTCATTTACATCTATTCGTATGGTACTCTTTCACTTGTCTTCACAATAATCGCCATTTTAATTTTCCTACTATTTCAACTTTCTACCTGAGAGTCTAGTAATAAGTTACTAACTTTATAAGGCTCCGTAGGTTTTGAAGCACTATATTACTATTTTCTCCATTTTTTCTGATCAGATTTCTTTGCTGAATTGTGGTATTTTAATCTCACGTAAGTGAAATTTGACTAGGGCATCTTACCTTGGAGCTTCATTGGCTTCTCTTTCTTTTTTTGTAGAAGATAACAGGAGTCTTGTAATACTGCTGTGTTTATTGCTTTAGCACCTTACATGTATTCTTCCATTGAAGTTTTACGTCTGCTATAATAGTGTAACTGTGCTTACAGTTTAGGTTTGAACTAGTGCTTACATTTTAGATTTGAACACCTGAGAGCTAGGATGTTTACTCCATTATACCTGGTGGTATTTTAGTTAGTTAAGCAGATATTTCCATTAAAATTGGGATGGGAGGAAGGCAGCGCCCTCTGACTTCAGAGTGCAATGCCCAGGTCCCCTGTTTTCCTGTCCTTTTCTCTTCCCATGGCTTCCTGTGCAGTTCAGAGGCAGTTGACATTGTCCTGCTTCCACAATGACAAGTTTTGTTCCTGCATATCATCTGACAACTGTGTCAGTCCAGGAGAGCTACAGTTCTGAGTCTTCTAACATTAGATTTTTTCCACTGACTGACATGTTACTGATCATCTGTCTCAGAACTGAAAGCAGAAAGTCATCCTTCACTCTTCATTTTCTGTTCCCTACTCCCAGAGCTACAATAGAGTCCTCTGATGTAAGACTCTTACTCTTAAAAAAATTCATTTGATAAGTCTTGGTCATAATCACAATGAATTTCTGGGTCTGTGTATAGTTTCAGAGAAATTTTGGTCAGACAATGTTTCTCAGTGTCCACTGAAACACACCACTTTGCTTGAGATCTGTGAAGACTTTCCAGGAAATATACATCTACTTAATAATGAATCTATGTTGCTCTAGGATTTACTCCTAAATTCTCAGTTTTATATTTCTTTTTCTTCCTTTTTGTTAGGTGACAAAAGAGAAAAGGTTGAATATCTGATTCTCAGAAATAGAAAATTACCTCTAGAATACAAAGTTCTGATTAACCTGGTTAAAATTTCTGGTTAGTTATCTGGTGGTATTTTTTTTTTCTAATTATTAAATGCACTTGTTCTTAGAAACATAAGCATATTCTATCAAGTACAACTGATGACTGTAGTACACAAATTAGATGAAAAAGTGACTACTTTAATTAGGATAGTGAAGTAGGGCTACCTATATTTGGGGCTCAAAAGCATGACATTTGTGTAAGATCTTTGCTTTCCTCGATCGCAGTTTTTACAGTTTACACCACTACCTGCGCTATTCTCTTAGGTCAGTTGTTCCGGTATGAAACTTGTCGATGACCAAGTAGTGAGAGTGGGAAATCTCAAGAATGACTAGTTAGTACAAACATCCAGTAGATTCCTTTTGCATTCGAGCGTCAGTTCTTCACAGAGGGTATTTGGACTGCATTTGAGATTTCAAGGAAATACGGAAATATTTTCCTTATACAGGGAATGGATAATATTTTTTATTCTATTTTTTTCTTGTTTCAGAACTTTTGTTTATTCACTCATTTTTATGGTCTGTTCAGCCTGCCCCGAGGGCAGGGCTGGTGCAGCATGTGGTGCCCGGGATCGAACCAGGGTCCCTGCAGCCACCTAAGCTTTCCTAAGCAGGCGCTTCAGACCATTGAACCATCCTGCCGGGCCCAGGAATGGATAATAAAAAGAAGAAAATATCAATTACAGAGCTTAGAGAAAATCATTCTTTCCATGTCTTTGCTTAGTGTTGGTTATTAAAATCTTCTTTTGGGTGGTCAGCCCAAGATCTCAAAATCTCCATGTTGAGAGAAACTTGGATTTATTTATTTTTTATTATTATTATTATTATTATTATTATTATTATTATTTGTGTGCATAAGTTTCTTGTAGCATTTGGGGTTCATACAGACTGTGAAAAATCCTTTCATAAATAGTGGATTAACAACAGTGATCAACTTGTACCACCCAGCTGAACTGGATCAGCCTGGTGCTGGGCATGGAAGGCCCACCTGAGGACTGTTGCCAAGGGCATAAAAGCAGAACCAGAGGGGAAGAGGTGAGCTGCTGATTCTCCTGGAGAAGTTTGTGGTGCTGGTTTTCATAATATGGACTCAGGTGTTCGCATCTGAGAGGAAGAGCAGGAGGTCTTGCTGTTGTTGACGATGGTTGCCATTTTTCTGTGGGGTAGCGGTGGCCCTCACCTTGAGCATCACTTCCTTGCTCCAGTGTGGATCCCTCAACCTGGTGGCACAGATCCTTTATCCCACTAGTACAGACTTTCTAGCTTCAATCTCTGCCCTTTGGACCTTTGTAGTTCAGCTCCTTCATGCAGACTCACATGAGACATTGTCATGGGCTCTAGGTCTTCAGGTGAAGTTGTACAGGTCATTGCCATGGAAATCTAGGCCCCACAATCAAAGCTGAATTCTTTAGATCTCTAGTGTATGGACCTTCCTCCTGCACTCTCTGCATTTGATTCTTGGGTGGATATTATAAAATAACCCTATAAATGATGTGCCCTGTGTTAAATCCTTTTCCTTTGTAAATTCTGATTACAGCGTCATCAGAATTCATTTTGAAAATTTCTGCAATTGATAGCATAATGTTTTTAGTGAAAATCATCTTACTGCTCTTTGTTTTATTAGAAATTTCCAGGATTTTTAATCATGCAGTTGCTGCATTAGAACATCCCAGAAGATGTAGAGCATCTGCTTTATTTCCATAACACTGAACTGACACAGACCCAAACTCATTTTCAGGACCATTCCCAGTAGCTGGTGATGCTACTGGCAGTATCACTCCTCTGTCTCTTGCTTTTATGAAATCTGAAGGGCTGTAATTCACCTTGGGAATCTGTCATTTGTCAAATTTATTGAATAAACTTACAGAGTCAGCAATCACTAAAAGCATTTGCAGAGAAATTCAGTTTGTGCTTTTTTTTTTTAAGAATGCACAAAATGGGTTGTAACTGTCTCTTTGAGAGCTCAGACTAACAATTTAAAAAATCTATAAATTAAAAGAAAAGACTAAATACAAACACTCAGCATAAATGTTTACATGTCTGAGTCTCATATGCATAGATCATCTTAATGAGCCTAAAGATTCATAGAGAAGGAGAAAATGCCTCTGTGTATTCATCTAAAAATATGACAAAAATATTTTCCATTATGTAAAAAAGCAAAATGAAATCATTCTCTACTTTAATAAAATAAGAGTGATAGGTACTGTATGATTCTTGTAACTGTTCAAGTCTTTTAACTTTCATATTTCCTTTGTAATTAAGAATCATTATCTATTTTGTATGTCTAACCTTCTTTGTTAATTTTCCATCATTACATGACTATATCAAGTCTTGCATAGTAGTTTGGGAACATTTCCAAATTTTATTGCTGTCTTCTACACTTGAAGCCAAAACGTTTTATAGGTCTCTTATTTCTAATGTTCTTAACTCAGTGGAGAGTTTGAGCATTTTTGATGAGAGACATTTTTATCATTTTGACAAAGATGGCATCTTTAATTTTAATGGATGCATCAAAAATTGATCCACTATGTTGTTTTGTGAGGCCTTTCAAAAATGAACTTACTATTTGAGAGATCCATCCATTATGGTTTAAAAACTGTATTTTAGCTAGAATAGCTAGAAATAACTATTCACAGATGGCAGTTTTTAGCAACAAATCTTTATTTTAGCTTTCATCCCAGACCTAAAGTTTTTAACAGTAAGTTCATTTATTATAATAACCAATTATATTCAGTAAAGCCACCAACATATTATTACCTTTCTTCATTATAGTGGCATAGTAGTTTCCTCTGAGATATAGAAACATATTAGAGTGAAAACACTTTGAAATTTCAGTTATTCTTTTATCTTTGTCAAACAATGTTTGAAAATATCTTCATACATACATTGAATCGCTCCATGTAGTCCATGTGTTCCTTAAATAGCATATTTTAAAAATTAATGTGCCCCTTAATTTACTTGAACAAATTCCACTTAATGAATTCTTTAAATACATTAATATAATTTAAAACTATGATGTAAGTAAAATTAAAATACTAAATATTTTAAGTATCTTACCATTAAATAAATTCTTAAGAAATGAACATTATGTTTTAAGTAAATAAAGAATAATTCCATACAGGCATGGTTTCCTCAAAAAAATGATATTAAAATATTCAGTTGTTGAAATCAAAGCATATATAAGCTGATACTTAATCTTCCTCATATAATTTTTTGTTCATGATTCAATGAATTATTAGAGTAACTGGTAATGAATTATTAGAGTTTTATTTAGAATTGAACGTACATATAAATCCAGTCAATAAGCACTTATTCATTACTAGGTTAAGTATACAAGGTAAACCATAGAAAGCAAAATACTTGTATTTAACATCCGTCTTCTAAAATACATTGTATTCCAAAAATGTATGAAGTATGAGTAAATTTCATTATTTGTAAAGCTGCTATTATTTATTACTTCTCTAGTAAATGCAATTATACTTGTTTCCTTCAAGTCCTATGTAATATGCAAATTTATTTTAGTAAAGTTATCTAAGAATACATACATTTTAGTAGTTTGCAATTATGGAGGACATTATTGTATTAAGAACAGAATGGTAAGTGTATATTTTATATATTTTGCAAGAAAATGCATGTGTAGACAGAGGAAACCTGTGAAGTTTTATCAATGGTATTTTACCTTAAAAAGAGTCTAAGGCATGAGTAACAATTTTTATAAATCAGGAAGACTTGAATAAAGAAACTTGTGTGTGAACTCCTTGAACAGTAGTAATGTGATGTCATAAGAATGTTTTTTGATTTATTAAAAATAACATTATAGTCTTCTTTCATAAAATTTATTTCTTTGGTCCCAGGCCTCACTATGCAGCTCAGATTTGTAGTGATCCTCCTGTCTAAGCTTTACCAAAGCTGGGATTACAGGCATATACAGAGTCTAGGGCCAGCGTGGCATGTGGTACTGGCGATCAAACCTGGGTCCTTGTGCTTGCCAGGCATGCACTAGAACACTGAGCTATCTCCACACCCCATTATAGGCTTCCATGTTGACACATATCGTAATTTTCATTTTGAATAACTGAGTGCTATTTTAGTCATCTTTATCATATGTAGAGAAAATAATTGGAAACAAGCACTGGCTACTTGAAAAGATCATCAGATCCGACAAGTTACTTCTCCAACAGAAAGAGAAGCACATTGGAAAACAGGTGAAGAAATTATCCCAGAAATTATCCCCAGACTGGGGCATAAGAGAGGAAATCCCAATGCTCTAATGAAACAATGAAACTGAAGTAGTTTATAGTAATTCTACAGAAATAAAAAGAAATCTGAGAGTACTATGTATTCACAGTTCTATAAAACACTATAAAATGGACACCATACATTCAATGTACAAAATTTTAGAAACATAGAACCTATCAAAAATACTATAGAGAAAAACAAATTAAGCAGAACTTTAACTTGCAGAGAAGTTGAAGCCTACCAAAATTCTGACGAACTCCCTGGGCATGATGATTCTATCAGCAAATTTGAAGACAGTTCCAAGGAGGTAATAACACAAATCCTCAAACTTACAGAAAGGTGGAACAGGAAGGACGAGTCCTTAGCTAAAACCAGGCAGACAGTACCTCAAAAGAATACTGCATGCCCGGGTACATTCTCAACACTGCTATAAGAGCTTTTAAAAATTATTCTATCAAGCTGAGCTCAACAGTATATTAAGATGATTACATGACATGGTTTATTGGTCAGATATGGTTTATTGTTTAACATATTAAAAATAAATCAGTGTAATATGCTACACAAGCCAAATAAAAGCATGTATCTCAATTTGTTTAGAAGATATTTTGGCAAATTTTTAAATCTTTTGTTTTAGAAAGTAATTTTGAAAAACTTCTAAACCCTTTTTTTCTTAGAAAATAGGTTAGAGTGGAAAGACTTTGCCTCAAGATTTTAAAAACAAATGAAAATGAGGCACAGAGAACATTATACTCAATGGCGAAAGACTGAATGTTTAAGCTACTAACCAGTTAGACAAGAATTAGAGACAACAAAGAAATGAAACTACCTCTGCTTTTAGATGACAGAATCTTATACTCAAATGGTCAAGAATAACAGGAAAAATGCCTTCCGTTACCTGACAGGATGGAGATATGTAACATAACTGCGGAAAGATACTACTACCTCACAGCCTGACTCCATATTCCTGCACCCACCAGAAAAGAGGTGGGGAGAGCAAGCACGCAGAAGAGGCTAAGAAATTAGAACTCGGATGCTTTGTCGATGGGTTGGTGGGCACACACATCAGTACAGCCACTGAGGAAGACAGTGTGGTGGTTTCTCCAAAACCTAGTATGGAGCTATTCTAAGATTTAGCAAGTCCATTTCAGAGTACATTAAAGAGAAAATAGAAAGCGGGATTTCATTATGCATGCTCTATGTTCTCCGAATATTCGTTCTTGTCTAGAAGATGTCAAAACCCAAGTAACCAAATGGGTAAAACCTATGACAAAGATGCTAAATTACCTTTAGATTCCTTTCCCTAGGCAACTCTGTAGCCAGTGGAAGCCATTCCTTTCCCTTTTACCTATTTTTTCCCAACTTCTACCCTCAGATCATCACTTACCTAATTTCTGCTTCTAGCTCATCCCTTATCTATCTTCTGTTTCTTTCAATATTATCTTATTGAGGATATTATTTGAACATTTCTCCAATTTGACGGTATTTATATTTCCTTTGACCAACTTATCCCATCTATTTCAATGTCTGGGGGTCGTACAGGACAGGAAAGGGAACATGCAGTATTTGTCCTCCCATGCCTGTTTCATTTCAGTCACTGTCATGTTTGCAAGAACCACAAAACAAGGAGCTGGGAAAATAGCTCAGTAGAACAAGCTCTTGCCTGACAAGTGCAGGGGCCTGAGTTTAATCTCTGGTTTTGCAGGAAAAAAAATAGCTCTTATTCTTTATTATAAAGTGTGTTCTCTGTTTTTACCATCTTTGTACATCTCTTTAAGTTGGTATTTCAAGATATCCTTTTATAAGTTCCAGGTTTCTTTTCAATCGTCTAAAATTGCATTCATGGCGAATAGTCAGACTCTTCTAAGATGTGTCTGTAAGAATCGCTTGTTAGAATTCAGAATGGGACTATTTGTGCTTGAGATGTAGATTGATAAGGACAGAGTGACTCAATACAACTATTGTAACTGTCATTCTGATATTGCAGTCCTGAAACTAGTGACCCTTAAAGAAGATGGAGATAATCAATCTCTTATATGCACTTCATTAAATTTAACATTTTTAAAAGAAAGTATCCTTTCTATACTGTTAAGAGTCAAATTTCTGAATCTGTCTTTACTTTTGGCATTATTATGTTTTAGTTTGACAGTCTTGGCTCATCTATTAAGCCCATGAGAACAGTTTTAAAATCCTAGTTTTATGTAAGTCTCACCTTCAAGGATTTAATAAGCACTGCTTCTTCTGTCCTTTGTCAAGTCAGTGTTAAAATGCAGAATGAGAAAAGACAAAGGACAGCAGGTTCACCCTCTAACAAAATCAGGAATCTGAAAGTGACTTGCGAACACTGCTTTGTATTCATCTGCAGCTCTGCACCTTTCCTCTGTCTTTAATGCATGACAATTTCTCATGTAACATTAAGGATAATTCCTGAGGGACAGTTTTTGTGATTGCTAACCTTTTTTTCTTTGATGATCTATCATCAAAATAATTTCTAACTGCATGACATGAATTTCACTTTTCCCTTTTGAGTCATTTCTTTTAAAGCAATTTCCAATAAATCACATCTGAGATTTTTACTATGTAACTTTCCTCCCTTACATTTAGAAACTTTTAATTGGTATTTCTTAAGTGTGTGCTGCAAACAGGTGAGTTGACTAGAAGTTGTAACCAGACAATTATCCCATGATACTTCCAGACCTCAAAAACTTTTAGGACAAAGAGGTGAAAAACACTTGCTGGACCACAAGAAGTTAATATTTTAAACAGAGTTGCTCTCCTTTTCAGTCCTTTAATTCTCCCTTGTCAGTAGCAATTATATTTTTATCCCTCCAATAACTCCTAAGATACTCTTTGTTCTTCCAAATATTTCCCACACCCATATTGCTTTTCAGAATTTTTGTATGGTTCTCAACACCCATATTCCATGTGTTATTTGCATGTCCAAAATTTTTTTAAAATCTTTTAACCCACTCAGAATCTGATTTTCAGTCACTCAGCAGTTGTGCACGACAAGACCACTGTGGTTACAGTGAGCATAGTAACGCATTTAAACCCTTCTCTCCATATTTCACTCTACCTTACCTATGTAGATACATATACAAATTTCTATGTATCTTTACATATGTTCATAGGCAGATATATATTTAAATATGATAACATATCTTGTTTTACATGTCTATGTACTTTATGGCAAATATTAATGTGTTTATATTACAAATATCTACTTTGTTCCTGTGTATATATATGTTATATAACTACAACAGTTAAGTTTAAATATTCTGAGTATTCACTCATTTCAATTTATGCTTTTTGGTAAATTAACTTAGTAATGGAATTTATTTAACATTTAAAGGGACTTTAAAGCAATGAATTCAAAACAAAACAAAACAAACACCACCATGACAAAATTATTCCCACACATGTTGTTAAGTATGTGCTTCTACTTTTAAACCTTCTCAAATTTTCTAAGTAGTCTATCTTTCTTTTCATTTTTCTGACTATCAGGCAAAAGCAAGCAGGTTTTTTTCCTTCATATAGAGTACTACTCAGTCATAAGGAAGGATAAACTTGAGATTTGTATAGGTAAATGTATGCAAACCAAGATAATTCTCATATGTGAAATAGATTCACATGTGTATACAGCATGTTGTTTCACTAATGTAAACTGAATGTGTAAATAGAAGCCAAAATTTATAATATATTTTGTGAACTATGAAGAAACTATCCAAAAGCAAAGGTAGTTTCTCTTAGTTCATTGAAAATAAAAGTTTTTTGTTAATGTGGTTTGGACAATTTTTCATGTCTGTATTTTACACCGTGAATAACTACTGTGAAGATAACAGCATGCAATGTAATAATCATTGTTATTCTCCTGTTACATTATTTTAAAATTGTTTTTCTTCATGTAAAAGAATAGAAAAAATAAATAATATAAAAAAGCAAACATGGACTTAATGCCAGTGCAGCAACACTTGGCATTTTGTCAGTTAATCTGAGCAAAAATAGGGTAGAATAACTTCCTAATCTCTGCCATTCTGGCAAGGTTGTTGGGTACTCACAGCAGAAACAGTTCAGAACTTGCCATTGACCAGTTGACTCATTTTTTTTTTCAAATTCCTTTGTAATACTCTTTATTCTGGATTATTATCATAGTTTTTTAGGGATGTGAGTACCAAATAAGGTATATTGGAAAAATAAAACAATGATTTGTGGCTTTTAAAAAACTGTTTTAAGCCGGGCGTGGTGGCGCACGCCTGTAATCCCAGCACTCGGGAGGCTGAGGCAGGAGGATCAGTGTAAGTTCGAGACCAGCCTGGGCTACAAAAGTGAGCTCAAAGCTAGCCAGAACTGCATAGTGAGACCCTGTCTCAAAAAGACAAAAAAAAAGACAAAAAAACCCCCAAAAAAACCGTTTTAGCAGTTTATTTTCACAATGTTTGTCTTCTTGATTTACTATTAACTACCAGGTTCTATTTTTATTTATTCTTTTTTTTTTTAAAGTTTTATTTATTTATTTATTTAGTTAGTTAGTCTTTTTGAGACAGGGTCTCCCTATGCAGTTCAAGCTGGCCTTAAGCTCGCTTTTGTAGCCCAGGCTGGTCTCGAACTCACACCGATCCTCCTGTCTCAGCCTCCCAAGTGCTGGGATTACAGGCATGAGCCACTACGCCCGGCTATTCTTAATTTTATTAATTTTAACAAGAAAGAAATAACATTGACACAGTTTCAAAATAGGTTAGTTACGAAGATTAATACATTGTGTATTGTTGTCTTTGTATATTTATTTAGAATATAAAATGCAGACATGATATCTTGTTTAAACACTATTAGTATGTCTTTCTTCTCACTGAATTAAGAGAAGGTAGCTGTGTATCTGTCCTATAGTTTTTACTACAAAATTCTCCTTCATTTATATTCCCCACATTTAGTTTGTTTTTTCAGAGATAGGTGTTCCCTTGTCACTCAAATATTGTAAGTACATGAATTTTTCAAAATAACCTAATATACTGCAAGGTCAGCGAGGACTTGGGACATAACAAAACCTGTACTGTAAGATACTGTAACTCCGTGGTATGCAAACTTTTCTGATCAAGGAGATTATGGGCCTACAGAGAAAAGTGATCAATGATACATACTGTGCCTAAGCAGAATCACCTAGAAAGAAAATATCCTCTCAGGCTTTCACAGAGATCAAATCCTGAGAGGATCTGATTGACTTTGTCAGATACAAAAGTTATTTTTTTTTTTTTTTGTTACATAGCTCTAGCTTTATCTTGGTCTTAACCACCCAGCAGAAAAGACTAAACACAAGGCATTAAAAGTAAAGCCATAACCTGGGTGTGGTGGCTCGCGCCTGTAATTCCAACACTTGGGAGGCTGAGGTAGGAGGATCACTGTGAGTTCAAGATCAGCCTGGGCTACAAAAATGAGCTCAAGGCCAGCCTGAGCTGCTGCATAGTGAGACCTTGTCTCAAAAAAAAAAAAAAAAAAAAAAAAGCCATATTAATATGCTGAGCTGTAAAAGGCTCAAGTCTACAAATTCTGACATAGCCAGTTCTACTGATAACCTGCTACTATGATAGATAATTGGACTATATTGGGCCTTTCCTTCCTAATAGAAATGTAAAACTAGGTTCAAACTGTTGGCCTCTAAGATTTCCTTCTGAGTCCATGGGGGAAGCTTTATGTACATCTTATGCAATGTGAGAAATAGGACAGAGAGTTCCTTAAGGAAGCAGACCTTGCTTGTTCCTTACTCCTGGCTGGTAAAGCCAATAGTAAACAGATGTACTGATACATTACTCGTGTAAGGAACATTAAGAAGCAAATGGAATATATAATTTCTATCTTTCACAGTACAGATTGATCTGACTTCCACAAAAGTCATAAAGTTAAATAAAACACACAATGTAATAGCTATGTCTCTATTGAAATGTTTCTTTAAAGTTCCCACGTTTATAGAGTATACAGTATTAGTATTTTCATGAAATCATTTCAGATTTCATGTATCAGTATCAACATATTAGAGGAAGAGAGAGGAAGTGGGGAATGTAGTAAAAATAGAAGGAAGGAGGAAGTCAGGAAGGAAATGCTGCATGGAGATAAGAGTACCTGCAGTTACAGCAACCGCTGCATCCATACCCATCTGCTGACATTCCCTTTAATTGAAAAAGCTCATTACTGAGGAGAAAAACTGACATACATATTTCTGTGCCCATATTATCTGTTTCCTGGTTTTTGACAAGCCATGAAAATAACAAGATGTATTTTGTTTCCTTGCTTGAATTGAATTTTATCTTCTAACTTTACCAAAGGCATTAGACAGCTTTTGTGACACTGGGCAGAACACCCAGCACTGCATGTTGAAGGAGAAGTTTACTTGGCTCCTGGTTTCAGTAGATTCATCCCTCGCGTGGTTGTGCCAGGGCAAAAACAACATGGCAGCAGTTGTTGCAGGGCAGAGCTTCCCAGATGGTGGTGTCTGACAGTTAGAGCAGTGGAGCCAGGACCAGCACTCAGACATCAGAGTCACCCTGCAGGGCACCCCAGTACCTTCACATCCTTCAAGTAGCCCTCAAGTCAGCTATGTTGACAGCTGAGTATAAGGAATGGAGATAGTCAAACTTCTTGGAAAAAAATATTTTTTGGGGGAATAGTTCAGCACAGCCAGTTTAAATTTTTAAGCAGTACAATTTGAAAACTTTTTATGATTACCCAGAATTCATTAGATCTTGGTTACCTGATAAAATGTTATGTATGCAAGGAAAACTATCTTGTTAGCTCCGTGTTCACACATGGCCCTAATTTTACATTGCTTTAGCATATTTTCACATGAGAATTTTGAAATCATTGTCTAGAAGTTTTGAAATTAAGAGTCCTATTGTGACTGCATAATTTGTCACTAAATCAGTTACTACTTTAGTATCTTTTGTGATGAAATGCTCCAAATTTAAATATCATTATGACATTTAGTGAATCGTTAATTTCTTAAAGCAAGTAAAAAGCGATTATCACCTCTGCCCAGTATGCAAACCCACAGCCCATACAAATGCCTTCATCATGGTTTGTAAGTCACAGAAATACAACATCATTGACAGCTACTTTCTGTGAGTTGTTAACAGGAAATTACAAAGGCAGTAATAAAATTTTTAGGTCACAAAGATTTATGTATTATTTAACTGCTGAAGTCTTGCTATTACAGGAATGGAATGATTAGTTGTTCTCATTTTCAATGTGACGTTTACATTAAGTGATAAATATTCTACTGGTGAATTAATTTATTTGTCATATGATGCTGGATGTGAGGTAATAATTTGTAAACATTTGCTATAGCCAAATATATGGCAATACACTTTTGTCGAATAACACAAATGAATTTTCACATTCAATCAGCATCCCTAATTTAATTTTTTTTTTTTTTTTTGTCTTTTTGAGACAGGGTCTTGTTATGCAGTTCAGGCTGGCCTTGAGCTCACTTTTGTAGCCCAGGCTGGTCTCGAACTCGCACCGATCCTCCTGCCTCAGCCTCCCGAGTGCTGGGATTACAGGCGTGCGCCACCACGCCCGGTCCTAATTTAATTTCTAAAGCATTTTTAATATTATTAGTGGGACCTTGGAGATAGCTCAATAGAATAAGCACTCATCTGGCAAATGCAAGGTCCTGAGTTCAAACCCTGGTACCAAAACAACAACAATAGCAAAAACAGAAAAAACATTATTAGTGACCAACTATGTTTTATTAGTGGTGCTAATATTAATCCTTTCTGAAAAATATGCTTTAATTTGTACTAATATCAAATAATTTTCCATGTTATTCTGTTTGTGTTTTAAATTCCTTTTAAGTTCTTGTCTTCATAAACAAGCACTTGTTTTATAATATCAATTTTAGAGTCGTCCAGAAAAGATACTGGCTACATCATACTAAACAATATGTTGTTTCAGTATGGTTACATAAGTGAATAATTTACAGTAAAATATATTGATCAATTCATTTATTTCAAACCATCTGGCTTTCTGTATCGTGCTGGCCAGATTTCTGGATACATAATCCTTAAACATTGTTTTCAGTAAGGTAATTTATGTGGAGAAACTTCTTCCATGTGACTTTGTATTCTTAGAAAAAAATTATTACTGTGTTGCCTCAGACATCTTAAGGATACTTTTAGTTACAAATGTATTAAAATTTAGGATAGCCTTAGGAAGGAGTCACACAAGAAAAAATTATTACATATCAATATACTTTCTCATATAATATATTTGAAACTTTCTCATATAATATATTTGAAATGAGTAAACAAGCATTATAATTTTACCTTTCCAATTCAGAAAAAATGAAAAGTAAATGATGCTGGCATTGGTATGATTTCCATCCAGTTCACGCAACATGGTCATAACCACAATCCTCAGTCAGGCTCCTTCTCAATCTCTGTTTTCAGAGAACTGATGTACTCTATTTAAAAATGAAAACAAGGCTGGATGAGATAGCTCAGTGGACTAAGCACCTGCTTAGGCAAGCGTATGGACTGGGTTTCAATCCCTGGGACTGCATGCCATGCCAGCCCAGCACTTGGAGTGCTGAGCTGGTGACAGAGTCCAGGTGTGGCGCTGCACACCAGTAATCCCAGCCCTTCGGAGGCTGAAAATTGGAGGATCACTACAAATCTGCATCATGAGACCGTATACCAAATACATAGCATCATCACCATCATCATCATCATCATCATCATCATCATCATCATCAACATCATAATTAAATACCATTTCTACAAAAATTATTCAATAATAATATTATAGTCACAAATCAATGTTTCCCATATTAGGCATTACGTTGACATAGATATTATTACAGAATTTGTATTGGCCTAGCGAAAGTGCCTGCCTGGCCTGTGGAGGGTCCCAGGCTTAATCCCCTCTACCACATGCCATGCCAGCTCTGAAATCTCTGCATGTGAGAGGCTGGCCATTGAAATTTGGCACAGTGGCTAATGCTTGTAATCCTACCAGTTGGGAGGCTGAGACAGGAATATCGATCACTACCAAACTGAGTTTCATAGCAAGACCTTGTATCAAATGAAAGAATGAATTAAAAAACATTTAAAACAGAATCTGCATTAGTCAGTTTTGTATTGTTGGATCAAAATACAGAAAACAAACAAGTTAAGAAAGAGGAATGATTTTCGTATGCCACAGTCCTGGAGGTTCATGTCTAAGTTGGGTGGTTTCATTGGCTTGTGCTTATGAGGACAGTGCCAGATTTCAATGGCAGCAACAGGTGTCAAATAAAGCAGTGATGAGTAGTGACATCTTTTGGTTTGTTTGTTCTCTAAGATAGGGTCTTGCCACGTGGTCTGGTTTGTCTTCAACTGGGTAGTAGCCCAATCTTGCATAAGTTGATCTTTTCTCTAAGCCAGCCTAGGGAATCATCCCACTGTGAGAGAGAAATTAAAAAATAAAAGTGGAGAATAGTGGAGGTCAGAGGGAGAGTGGTGAGTGCCTCCTAGCTAGCTGCTCCTGCTAAAGGTTCACAGTATTGTAATTCCCAATGGGACCACTCTTGGGAGTAAACTTAGGAGTCTTAGGAGAACATCCACATAGAGCAGAATTCTGTGAGGGTTTCCTGAATCATTTCTTACTGGGCATTCATTAAGTATAGGGCATGTGCACCATGCCAAATGTTTACACTCCCTGTGTGAAGTTGGTGCATGCACAGAACACACCTTAATTCTTTGCATCTCTTCCTTTCTGAAAAGAGAATTAGGAAATAAAGGGAAAGGAGGAAGAGATGCAAGGAAGAACTAAGGTGTGTTCTGTGCATGCACCAACTTCATGAACAAATTCCAAGTACAATGAACTATTTGGTCTTTGTCAAAGGGACCAGAAACATACACTGGAGGAAATATATCCTCTTTAACAAATGTTCTGCCAATCATTACTGAGGCTATGATCTATAAGACAACTAAAGAGGTGAGGTAGTCCTGGATGAGAGCTCTGCTTTCATAAGTCACAAGACAGTACTGGAATTTTCTCTATATTTGTCTTTGATGGCAGTAATATAGCAATATATATATATATATATATATATATATATATATATATATATAATATACCTCCTCACTTGGTTCTTGGGAGAATTCTTGGGAAACTTGAGGATGATCCATGTTTTATGATATCTAGCATACAGTAAGTTCTTAATATATTGTTACAGAAAGAAAAAATGTTGTTTTATCAATAAATATATTACTACAAAGGACTTCCTACAACAAATTGTATTTTAGGTAAGAGCTATAACAGCTACTTTGTTTTTCTTGTTAAAAATGAAGGAAATGCATTTTATCATAAATACTTTATTTGGGCAGATAATGTTAACATTTTAAGGCATTTGTATTTAGCTGCCACAATTCACTAGTAGAAAACATCGCTACATAATTCAAATTTATTTTTCTACATACTATGTCTTCACAATAGTGAAGTGAAATTAGAGTTGTACAGACAACAGAGCCTTTTGGCCTAAACATTTGTTTCTAGGAACATAATTAATTTCTAAAATTTTGCTACATCACTATCCATGGATTTTTAAATGAGTAGCAAATGCATGAATGTGGATATTGATCATATTATTTTGCATTAAGAAAATCTTAAATTTTCCACACATTTCAATTTGGACCCTTTAAGACCTAACTATGTGGGGGCCAAGGTGATAGCTCCACAGTCTAAGCCCTTGCCTGGTAAGTGCAAGGACCTAGGTTCAGTCTTAGGTACTACATGCTGCACTGGGTCCATGCTATGCTGGCCACTGGAACTGGGTATGGTGGTGTATGTCTGTAATCTCAGCACTGAAGAGGCTGAGACATGGGGATCACTATGAGTCTGAGCTGCAAAGCAAGATCCTGTAACAAATAAATAAAGAAATAAACAAACAAATAAGTAGATTTTTTTAAAAGATCTAATTATGTCTACAACATAATTAGATAGATACAGTGACTAGGTGGGTCTACTGTGGAGGACAGCAACAAACTTATCTCTAAGAGGTATTAACTTGAGGGAACAGGACAAAAAATACAATACTATTATCAGTGTACCAATATATTTCTGTAGGCATGAAATATTTCTCCAGGAATGTTCTAAGTTTCACAGTTTGTTCTCTCTGAGGAAACTTTAATTGGTACAGAGATTTACTTTAAATTTTATTACTTTTATTCTGAATTTCATATATATATATATAAGTATATATATATAATTTCATGTATATATATATATATAATTTCATGTATATATATATATATATATATATATATATATATATATTAGTTTAAAATGTTCATGGAAGATTGTGTATGACCAGGCGAACAATTGCTATAACAAGGGTATTTATCATATGATTTTCTAATAGCATGTGTGTGTGTATGTGTGTGTGTGTGTGTGTGTGTGTGTGTGCGTGTGTGTGATGCCCTAGGTATTACAAAATCTTATGATAAACATTTTTGTATTGAAAACAATTTTGAACAGGTAGCAGTTACACACTCAATACTTGAAACACATAAACGATATTGCACTATTTTCTACTATTTAGTTAATGCATGCTGTCATTCTTAGTGTTTTTGAAAATATGACTATTAAAGTACGCAACACCTTTACTCTTTAAGTTCCTCATTAATGAATCATAAGATAGCAGGATCACCTTTTTAAATCAGCATTTGTAATATTATTCCCATATCTTTACAAAAGAAGACAGCAGAACCATTAAAGAAACATACCACTGCTGTATCATACCTGTTTTTTTTTTTTTTTTTTTTTTTTTTTTTTTTTTTTTTTTTTTTTTTTTTTTTTTTTTTTTTTTTTTTTTTTTTTTTTTTTTTTTTTGCTTGGGAAATATATTGCCCCTTACATTTGCTTAAGTAAGGGCTGGAGATGTAGCTGCTATCTAGAATATTCACCTTGCATACCTGAGGACCTGGGTTCAACTCCTAGGACTGTCCCTCCTTCCACTCCAAATGATGTACTTCAGCAGATAAAATATAAGCTCTAAGCAAAAATGTAGCAATTTTATTAATTTCAAAACATTCCCTTTGTTTGGATGATGCAGTTTCTTCATTTGTAAAGTCAAAGGGTTCAATATTAGTTGGCACTATTTTGTAGCTATTAGAGAGAAAGTTAAATATGTCATATCATAGGCAAATATCCCTATTGACATGAACTTTAAAAATTAATTTTAATTTTAAATTTAAATATAATGTGCATACTTATTATTTTCTTCTTAGATACATGTGCTGCTATTGACACATTTCCTTTGTTTAAGAAAACATAGCAAATAAAATGTAAGACTATTAGATATATGAGGGAAGGGTTTTGAAAGGTTCTTTAGCTGTGAAATGTCTGTGCTTGTTATTTGCTGGGTGAAGATTAAAAACATTTGAAATTATACAGTGCTTAAATATTATACTACATGTTGAATTAATGTAAATGCCAGGGAAATGAAGTGTGTAATATTTGATTATCTAAAGTTTTTGTTTTGTTTTCTTTTTTTTGTTTGTTTGTTTGTTTGCAGTAATGAAGATTGAACCCATGGCTTTATATAGGCTAGTACCTTAAATTCTATGCTATAGAGTAATAGTATCACGAAGTTTCTCTTCTGGAAGGCTAGATAAAATTTCCAAAAATGAAAAACAATGTTAACCTACTTCTTCGAACCAGAGCCTATTAGGCATCTTACTAGAAAGATATTTTATGCAAAACTATTTGAATTATATTTAGTGGTAGTTCTGGGATATTTTGAAGTTGAACATACATGCAGTTAATAACAGTTTTGAGATACATTTTGAACACATTTGATACTTTTTTCTTTTCTTTCTTTTCCCGTTTTTCTTTATTTGCGTGTCTCCTCTGAAGAGCCCCTGTAACAATTGAGCTAGGTGTTGGGAAGATATGTAGTAGCTGCTCACCTGTCCTCCTGACACCAGCTTCAGAATCAGCTTTGGAGATGCTTGCACCTTGTCTGACTTCTGCAGCAGCCAGGCAGAGTGCTGACTCCTCCACAGCACTGAGGAACTCTTCAGGCTCCAGAAGTAAGTTGGGCACATCTGGCCTCATTATTGCTTTTGGGTTTGAAAACACTTAGGAAGATGAGTTAGCCATCTTCCAAACTAATATGCAAATGAAATCCAAGGTTATTCATCATTATTCTATTATTTTTTTTTAGTTATGCTTTTCTGAATACATAAGAATCTATCTTTTTCTTTGATTGATAACCTATATTCTTATTAGATTTTGCAGTTAGTCTTTGCAGGATTGTCTCTTATGCATTAAATTTATATTTACAGCCTTAAAGCATAGCAAGAAAGACATTTAAATAATAACCTTTTCAAAGAAATAAATGCTTTCAAAATGAGCACATATTATATAAAGTTACTTGGCTCATGAATTATGAAAATGGAATAAATCTCAGGACTTCTGATTCTTAAAAATTGAATGCTCTTTTAATGGCTTTGACATCCAGCGTTATATGGAGGGCAAAGAACACAAGCGCTGGCAGAAGGGCACTTTTCTGATTGGTTCGTTTACTGAACAACACAGTCTCTGTTTCACTGAGAGGTTATGACATTCTGTAAATAAGCATATAGAAAAGAGTAAAAAAGAAAAAATGCATGTAAGTAAAGTTGAAATCAGAGATTGGAATTTTCTACAAATGCACAATAATATAATGTACCGCACAATACTTTCAGATAAATTCCAAGCTCTAGATTCATCTCTGGCATTCTAAATTCTGGATAAGCCAAGACAGGGTACAAATACCAATATTATTTATGGTCATAGTTCTTTAAGCATAAGCACAATTTCTCATAAAAGTGTCAATCTTCTTGATCTATAATCATGACCTATTGTTTTCCCATTTGTCTAGTTCCACTTGCTTAAAGCTGAGGTATTTTCTTTTTCCTCTACCTTTCAAATATTTGATAAAGACATCATAGCAGCACAGTGTCACTACACAGAAAATATAAGTATATTTTATATGATACAAGAGTTGATAGGGGTCAGGGAGCTAGTTCAGTAGAATAAGCACTTGCCTGGCAAGCACAAGCTCCTGAATTCAATCCTTGTTACCACACACACACAAATAAAAAAATAAATGAAAAGTTGATACCGTTTCAACTGTCTGTCACTGATTGGCTTTTCAGTAACTGAAAATGTTTTTAATGAAAAGAGAGGATACACTTAATTTTGTTTTAAGCCATAGCAATACTACAGTGTCAATATGCCTTTCTGAGAAATCTATTATCTTTAACAGAATGTAAAACTATTGTTAAACATTTATTAATGAATCAGGATGCTAGTAATATATATTAAAGTAGTATGTTGTTGGTATACTCAGAATCATGTGGAAGGGTTATTCATAAAGACATAAACAAAAATGATACATCCAGGTTATAGCAAGGTTAATTCACTTAACTGTAACATAGAATAGTGCATGTAAGTATATGAAAGATAGGCTAAAAATCATTATTTTACTGAAAGTTTTTTCTGTATATATTTTACTTCCTGAACACTTCCACATTTTCATTAATTCATTTATAGTAAGATTTATTTACATTGGCTGGCTTCTTCAGCTTTTCATAAAAAATGACAGTTTCTTACCATATTTCTCAAGGAAACAGAGAATCTTTTTATTTTATTTATTTATTATTATTTTTTTTTTGTGTCTTTTTGAGACAGGGTCTCGCTATGCAGTTGAGGGTGGCCTTGAGCTCACTTTTGTAGCCCAGGCTGGTCTCAAACTCGCACCGATCCTCCTGCCTCAGCCTCCTGAGTGCTGGGATTACAGGCGTGAGCCACCATGCCCGGCCAGAGAATCTTATTTATTCTTGATACCCTTTTATATAATCTCAGGCAATGTAGTTAATATTCATTTTCATTTTTCACTGATATGTGCATTTTAAGTTTAAAAATATGGAAGTTGTTTGCAAAGAAAATATATTTACTGAGACAGAAACCTTCATGCAATCATAAGCCAGTGAATTGAAACACATATTCATGTACTTAAAGCTACAATAAGGCCATAGGATTTGCTTAGTTAACCTAGCAATAGAAGTTATACACTGCAAACAACTCTTACAAATTAATCTTAATTCATGTTGTTTAAATCATTAATCTGTTCATCTGTAAAAATCGAGCTTCTCTTTCTTTTTGTGTTTTATCTTTGAGTAATGTTAAGATGCAAGTCTTGCATGGAATTAATTATCCTGAAAAAAAAGAGTGAATACAATCCTATTGAGCTTGCTCACATTTCAAATAGCTCATTGAAAATTCATAGCGCATCTACTAAATCCCTTTAAGAAATAAATACTAACCTTTTCGGAATGTAATAGTGAAAGAAGAAATAGTAGTAAAACAACCAGACCACAGAATACTCACATACAGTTAAGGTAGAAGTCAGGTGATGTGGGTTGCTATGATGCTTAATTTTCCTCTCTGGCACATTTTCTATTAGTCTGGGCTAGTTCATTAGTATTTTCTTTGTTGCTACTCCTCTTTCTCATTTGGTAAGCACAGCTGTGAGTCAAAATACTGTACGATACTCTCTAAACATACCTGTGGAAATACATGTGTATACATGTGTATGCAAAACTTATTTTATATAGATGTAGGAGCAATATGTCTTCTAAACATTAAGTTACATTTCAATACATTGAAATGCTTTTATTTTTTCTGAAACAAACTTCACTATGTTTAGGATTTATAAATTATGATCTGATATGAACAGGGCTTAATATTTTAGCACAGTAATGGCTAGGGTAATATAATAAATCCTAGTACTCTTTAAGAAACATTATTTTTTATTCTCATACGATCTTTATGAAGGAATTGAAATGATTTGTCTATTCAACCAAGTAGATAATTTATTGTGCCTAATATATTTACATATCTGGAAAACCCTTGCAGAATACATTGTACATGCATACACACTACACACAGAAAATCAGGATCTTCGATAGGATAAAAATCAGTGTAGTGATTGTGACTCCACCAAGTTAAATGAATGATGTCAATTAAGCTCAATAACCCCAAAAGACAGAGCAAATAGAAACATAACATGCTCAGTATAGATCTTGCTAGTCAATTCCAAACTCATGCATCTAAAGATTTAATTGCTTTCACTTTAACTTGTTGCAAGCTAGCCTCTTATTCTTCAAATATATATTTTATGTACTTGAATGCAGTACATGACATCAATTAATGTCCTAAAAGTAGAAATCATTTTACTAATTCTGTGTCATGTCACAAATTCAAATGATCAATAATCAGATAAGATGTATATAAATGAAAGAAAAAGAGAAACTCTTGAGGTCACACACTTTTCCTATTTGTGCTTTCAGCGTCATACCCTCACTACTGTCATCTCTCTCGACTTCTTCAGAAGCTTCTTACTACATCCAGTGATGAAATTGTTCTGTTTTTCAAACACAGGCCACAGGAGCTTTGCCACATACAAATTGAAGGGTCCTATGTCTCTGGTGAACACTTGTCTTAGACTAAAACAGAGGCCAGAGCCTCTTATCTTCCTTGTGGCTTGCAAGGCCTACCACATATTCCACAGGTCCTTAGGCACTCCCTAGCACTCTCCCATCCAGACTGCATTCCTGGCATTGAAGCCATTCAGTTTTTCTTCCCATTATGTGACCTCCTACAAGGCCCTAGCACCTGTTGATTTTTTCCACTCCTAAATCTTGGTTGTCTCGTATCCCATCCTAGTAGTCAAAAGGGAAAACCTAGTCTAACTTAACCAGGAGCCATTTCTGCTGAAGGTTTACAGGTTAAGAGCTGGTTCTCCCTATTATGGAGCACTTCAGATCGATTCTATTCAAATGTTTGTCTGAAACATAATTACAGACCTGTACATAAAGGGCAATAGACTGAAGAACTAATTATAATATTACAGGTTGTTTTGAAAAGCTAAAATTAGTCATATGGATTTTAATAGTTGAGAAATTACTTAATCAAAAACAAAAATTAAGATGGACTTGTTTGAAGTTGTATTGGTCTTCAGAGTTAGGCTTCAACATTGTATCATTGTTAGTTTGCTGTTGTGTTGTTTGTTTTGTGTGAAAATTCCAGGTTCAAGTGCTATAATGCAAACTTCTGCAAATCCCTCATGTATTGACAGAAAAGTAAGTATGTACAAGCTGGGAGTACTTGATTAGAAGGGTCTCTGGTTGGCTCTAGGGCCTTCTGTTAGCTGTGGCCAGGTGAGTTTCTAACAGTATCATTTTTATTCTACAGTATCCGCAGAAGTCTGAGTTAATGCCATGTCTTAGTGGGTATCGATTACTTTACACTCGGGACCAAGGAAGACTGATGTCATGTAGACGGCACCCTTGACAAGTGGCATCATTTTCATGGCAATGTTCTTCATTGTCAAACTTAGACTATGCAACACAATGCAAAGAAATGCTAAGGTTATACTGACTCAAGATTAACTGAGTTACTTTCATGAGCGGTTGTTCACCTTAGGGAGATAAGCTCCTTTGTAATGTTGTAGGAAGCATAGTGGAGTATTTTGGTAAGTTCCAGATTTAGAATTCTCTGGGTAAATAGATGTGTATATCAGTAATATTAAACAGAGTGGGAGACTTACAGCAAGGAAAACCTTGACAGTTTATACCAAGCCTTGCTTTAGGGAAGATCCATGAGTTATCAAGGGAGGAAATACAAAGTCGGGAAGATTCTAGCTACAGTCCTTTGATCAAAAACATTAACTTAATATTGCTAACAATTGTGGTGTCAAAGGAATAATGAAATTTACTGTTTGCACGACATAGAAAGTTGTGTGGAAAACATAATGTTTGTAGCCATAGTATAATTAGCTAAAAAATGTAATAAAGTAAAATCACATCAAAGACACACTTCCCTGACAGTCAACTTCCATAAAGTACTTTTGGCATGAAAGTTTTTATTTTTTATGACTTTAATGAAGTTCAAGAAATTACAATGGAGAGAGGATAAAGAAAGCATACCACTGGAGCTGCTGGCTGCTGCCTGCCTCTTGTTAAAAATGCAACATAGTAATAAAATACGTGGAGATGATTGAGAATTTCATTAAGCAAAATAATATAAATTTGACAGAAATTGTGTTGTATGGTGTTGTCTTAAACACAGTTGTTTAGATTACCAGGAATATCCATGCAGAATTAGAAAAAGAAGGCAAGAATTTTATGAGAATTTAAGAAGAGAAAAAGAGAAAAACGTGAAAAAAATTAGGCATTTACATCTTCTTTCTAGAGACCAGCAAAAATCCACTCTACAATAATGCAGGCCATCCTGCATATATAAATAGATATGTCTTTTTCCCCATTCCTCTTTTTCCTGTCCTTTTTATCTGAGTATTTCCTTCTTTTTGAGCAGGTGCATGCTCTTTTCATAGTGTTTATTGTTCCTTTAAGATTTCATTTACTCTTTCAGATTCTTACACTAGCTACACAATACAATGTTTTCACATGCAGATTTAATTTATTTCACTTAAGAGTATGGTTTCTAGTTGCATCCATTTACCCTTAAAAGCCTAATTTTATCATTTTTAAAATAACTGAATAAATACTCCATTATATAAAAATACTACATTATCTTTATCCATTCCTCTATTGAAGGACATTTCAATTGTTTTCAAGATTTAGCTATGACAAATTGTGCGGCTATAAAATGGATGTATGTGACTGTGGCAAGATGTATTAATTTCTTCTGGAAAAAATACCCCAGATGGGGAATACATGGGTTCAATGGGATCTTTGATTCTAGCATTTTGAGGAATCTTTACAATGATTTCCATAGTGGTTGTCTACACTCCCAACAATGGAGATGCGTTCCTTTTCTCTCACAACCCATTCAGCATTTGTTATTTGTTGACTTCTTGATCACAGTTATTCTTTCTGGG
>PVJA010030526.1:0-25723 GCA_004027025.1 Myocastor coypus | reverse complement strand
GGTGGCCCTGCTTGGGTACAAGCGATGGCCCTTCTTCCAGACTGGCTCATCCTGTCCGTTATCTGATGCTTTTCCGATAAGAGCCATTCAAGCTCGATCTCAGATGTTTTGACCCAAGGAAGGAAGGAAATTGAGGCTCATGTCAGTAAAATAGATTCTGTTAAGTTCATACAGCATCCAGCTGGCAATGAAGGCGGGGGGGGGGGTCTCAGATACTCATCCTGCCAGCTCACTCGGACTGCTTTTTTTTTTTTAATACTAGGACTCCGTTTCTAATTTGCTAGTATTTCTATTTCCTATTGCTTTAAGACTGTCTTTGCTGTCTATACTTGGATGGCCATAATGAGATGCTGCAGGCCAGGTGGCACAAGCCAGAAACTTCCCACAATCCTCAGGCTGAGGAGTCCCAGGCCCAGGTGCTGGCTGGTCAGCTTTCTGGGCATGGCTTCCTTCTGGCTGGCAGGCCTCAGTCCCGTCTTCTTGGGGCACACTTGCTCATGTAGCATAAGGGCACTCATCCCTCCTTGGGGCCCCACCCTCAGGATCCTATCCACAATGAATTATCTTTTATGTGTTCCAGACCCAACACTTCAGCATATGAATTTTGGAGAGACGCACACATCCATTCCTTAATAATTTCCACGGAACCATCAGTGTAAAAACTGATGGCTTTCCTCACACGTTGGTGGTCTCGCCCTCCCCAGTCGGCTTTCCTGCTGCTCCTCAGCTGGGAACCTGAAGAACCACAGCAGGGGCCCCTCGCCCTGCCCAAGGGCCTGCTGGTGCCAGCCAGCACCAAGCCGTCACGTTGTTTCCCACGAAGGTATCACAGCGCTCCTGCGGAGACTGAGGCCCACCAAGAAGCCTGCTTGAAGCCGCTCAGTTCACAGAGCAGTCATGAATCCAGCCAGCCCAGTGCAGACCGCTGAACCAGAAGGCAGTGATCGACTCCAGCAGTGGATTCCAGGGATGCTGGAGGAGGGGAACCGCGATCCTCTGGCTTTCTCCTGTGCAGCCTCCTTGCCTTCCTGTTGACCCACAGGCTCACTCTGTGTGATGGGAAGGTTGGACATCATCTACTTTTGGCCTCATGGAGCCCTAAGTTCATGCCCCAGACAAAGGGACTTGCCTTTCCTAATAATTGTAGTAAAAATTCCATCACTATGCTTTTTAGCCAAATTTCAGTCATATGCACAGTCCAGAAATAATAATCACTGTATTCTTTTTTTTTTTTTCTTTTTTGCGCTTCTTGAGACAAGGTCTCACTATGCAGTTCAGGCTGGCCTTGAGCTCGCTTTTGTAGTCCAGGCTGGCCTTTAACTTGCACCGATCCTCCTGCTGTAGCCTTCCGAGTGCTGGCATTACAGGCGTGCGCCACCATGCCTGGACAATAATCACTGCATTCTGATTAATGAGGCCTGTGCATGCAACCACCCACAAAAAAGAGCAGTGGGGGATTCACTTGCCTGCTCTGCATGGGGGACAAAGTGGATTTACTGCCAAACAGGGGAAGAGCAGGGTCCATAAAACAGGGGTGAGGGGCAGCCGGCAGCACGCATCTGCATGACGTAGCCTTCGCTGTGCAGTGCATAAACACCCTCACGATGCACTGTACCCTCCGCTGAGAGACTTCGAAACTGGCTTATAAAACCACTGTCCCCCATGCCCTAGAGGGAGCTCCCCTTGCTGGGGTGGGTGGGAGCTGCTGGCCATGATGGCTCAGAGGCACGTGCTGCCAGGACGAGGACCCTGGCATGGACCTTAGACTCCAAGGTCCTCCTTACAGGCCAAGCCAGAGGTACCAGAAGATGGCCTGGGTGTGGGGTCCTTGCAAGACTACAGCTGCCTCCTGACTGCTGTGAGGATTTGAGGAGGAACCCTTTTAGGCTTCATTTTGGTGGGAAAATGGAAGGCCGGTGGCCCATAGTCCACGTCCTTCCTTAGGCTGAGCTCTCTGTATGAAGTGGCCTTGCTTGGTAAGAGAACTTGACTCGCTTTGCTGTTCCAAGCCTCGCGGCCCCATCCCAAGCCTTGAGGCAGCTCCAAAGATGGTGCCCAGACACCGCTGCCCAGGACTTACCTTCCGATTACCCACAACCTGTTGTACCACACTGCCATTTCCTACTGCTTCAGACCTGCCAGTTTCACCCCCTCGCACCAGCTTCTGGCCAGGTGCCTGTCCACGTCTCACTGCCAGGACTGGCCTTCCTCAGGCCCGGGCCCAGGCCTGCTTCCCAGGGCCTGCGGTGCTCAGGGGCTGCTTTGTGTTCTTGACCCCTGGGACAACTGTAGTCTGCTTGGGAGCCAACTGCCAGTACTCAGAATCTCACGTCAGCAGGACTTTGTGCGTTGCCTTTTCAGGCAAGCTATGTCCGAAGTCTCTGGTCACAGGGCGGAGGGGCATGAGCAACTTGCCAAACCATGCAGGGGTTGGGATGAGTTTTGAGCCAGCCCGGGAACATGGCCACACACTGCGATTCTCGTGCTCGTAAACATCCTCGGAAGCTAAGCAGCAGCGCGTCAGCAAGCGCTGATTTCTAGAGGGCCCTCAAGTGCAGACTGCCGGGCCCCACGGACGTGAAGTACAGGAGCTGGACCAAGGGAGGCGACAGGTCAGCACTGCCCAGTGACCTCAGGCCACAGGAGGGAAGGAAGCGAGGGTGAACCCGGGACGCCAGCTGGGGCCAAGTCTGGGTGGCCACTACAGGCACGTGACAGTGACGGGTACAAACCAGAGACCCTCGCCACCCTTGCCACCACAAGGTTCTTGGGGTTCATTCCCACTTTCCTTTTGGGCCTTGATGTACCACTGCCACTGTGTCCCCAGCAGCCTCTGGACAGCAGAGCACGGCTCACAGCAGGGGGAGAGGGGCCCATGAGGGAGGGGGAGGAGGAGTGAGGCAGAGGCCTTAAGAACGCACGCACGCTTTTGCTAAGAATTTTATTTCTTAAAAACGGGGGGAAGAATCCAAAGTATTAAAATAATCCTCTAATCTTTGTTTTGCAGGAAAAGGACAAGATCACAAAATAATTCATATAAAAGTTTCAAGCATACTAGCTGTAGGTATTTCTCCTCTTGAGCAGGAACATCGTGACCTGCACCGCGTCTGGGGGTCGGCATCCAGCGGCCTCTCTGGAGTGCGCCTCTCCTGGATGGGGACAGGCTGCCCAGGTCCGGGATGCGAATCTGCCAGCGCCGCCAGCACACAGCACAGGTCAGTGTTCTCGTGTGGAACAGCTCAGTTCATTTCTGATGACAGTGGTGCAGAACTGCTCCCTGCCTTAAATCCCAGATCCTCCCTCTGATGAGAACCATGTGTGGGAGAAATGAAGCCTAGAAAGATGTACTAGGGACAATGCGCTGGCGTCAAGCACACGCCGAGGGGAACGCCACCTCACAGAAAGCAGCCGGATTCCTCCTCTGTCTTTATGAGGGCAAACTGCGGCTTTGCTTCTTTCACTGAAGGCAGCGGGACCCAGCAAAGCCAAGCCCCGTCCACAGGAGTAATCTGCTCGCTGAGAGTGGAATGAGCATGAATGCCGGCCGAGTCTGCCAGTGCCCAGTGCAGCCTCCAGGTCTGCAGAGGTCGGGTCGACTCCCCCAAGCGTCTGGTGCGCTTTCCAACAGGCACAGCCTTCCAGGAAGTGGAAAGAGAAGACGTGGCTTTCCCCAGAGATTCATGGACTAGTGTGAGGGGGAAGGCTCTGGGGGCACTCCCGGCTCTCCTGGCACTTTTCAGTTGGTGTTTCTCTGGGGAACAGGGAGGTTCTCATGAAGATATTTTAAACTGCCGTGTTCTGAGAAGTCCGAGACCACGTGGTCGTGTCCTCGAAGCAGCCACTTAGTAGTGAGGAGCCCCTCGAGTCCCACTGGTCCCCGGGCGTGGATCCTCGACGTGCTGATTCCCACTTCAGCTCCTACAAAAAACGACGCATAAAGTGGTGAGCTTTCTCAGCCCCTGCTCCTTGACCTCTAGCCAGGTCCGTGTCACCGCGCTGTCCTCACTGGGGCGCCCCTCGCCCGTCAGCCTCTGCCCACCCCCTCAGGGCACCCCAGTGAGCCCGCTCTCTGGTCGCTGAACTGCACGTGGACCCCTCCACTGGAACGCGTTGGCCTCTGTGCTGTATCCCAGTGTGTCCTGACACTCTAGAAAGACTGATTCTGGCGTCAGCTTAGCACGTGGACTGCATGCCGTAGCCAACACCTGGCTTGTGCTGAGGCGCACGGCCACACTCAGCATGGAAGCTCCATCTCCCCAAGTATACCTGAAGTCCCACAAAGGAATACACGCTTAAGATCGGACTATGCAAGCACTTGCTGGATGCCACACACAGGACAAGCTGCCGCTGCTTTCCCTTGCGCTCTCGGCTTTGACCTGGGAGGCGCCAGGTCTGCCGTGCTTCACACTGTACTCAATGGAGGCAGGGCTCCTCGTGGGTCACTACCTCACCATCACCAGACAATGCCTGGGCCCTGGGGATACAATGGTGACGACCAGGTGTATGGCCTGGTGTCTGTGGAGCCAAGACGCCGGCCGGCAGGGCGCTGAGGACAGCGCGATGAAGGTCGCGCGTGCTGAGCGCCAGACAGGAACCGCAGGGCGGGGTGCTCCTTGTTTTGGGGCACCAGGGAGCGCTTCCCTAAGATCCCTTTCAGCTGGAACCCAAGCCACAACAACGAGCTAGCTGGAGAGGAGCAGCGAGAGGCCCTGCAGGCAGAGGCCCGGGAGGACACACTTGGGCTATGCAGGGCAGATGGATCGCCAGGCCCCAAGTCGGCCCGAGGACGCGCGGGTGATGGCTCTGGGTGCGTTACGTCACTACTCTCACGTCTCAGCTCTTTCCATGGCCAAGTGGAAAAGCAGCAGACTGCCTTTTACAGCACCGAGGGGGACAAGGCCCGCAGCACGCTGAGCAGTGGCAGACGCGCAGCAACACTGGCACTGTCCCTTACGCAGCTCACAGAGACACAACGCAGCCAGAGTCCGAGTCTCGGCTCCAGGCGTGGGCTGGCAGGACGGAGGAAAACCCCACCTGGATTTTGGGCTGCAGCCTGGGGAAGGGATCCCCCAGAGCAGGCAGCTATGTCTTTTCTAAGAACAGAGCACAAAGATTGGTGCAAGTGATGTGATCATTACACCAAAACCTCAACATGACAGAAATGGGAACTAAAATAAGGAACCTGGTGACTAAGAATAACTTTTTTCGCTGGAAAATTCTCCTTAATAACCTTCAACAATCCAGTGAGAACTATTTCTACAGGTAAATCATCTATCCAAAAAGTTCAGGGGGATTAAAATATTTTCAGTGCTTGAAATTAACTCTCAAGTATTCAGAAAATGTGTCATAATCATTCTTTTTTCATTTGGTCATAGTCTACTACAGTTCTGTATGATGGGACCCACTCCCTACAGAGCACCGAAGACTTCCTTCCTAAGGAGTGGAAAGGGGGAAGGGCTCTTTCCAGTTTTTTATTTCAAAGCCTGCCATGCCCCGCACTTCTGGCTTGCCTCGGTGCTGGTCACTGACCCGGGGCCTTGTGCACACTGAGCGCATGCTCTATCCCTGGGTCCCAACCTGCCTGTTCTGTAAGTAGGCCCTTACGCACTGTGCACTCGTACAGGTACCAGTGCTTGTTCCTAGCCTGTCTTGCCGTGCTGTGTCCGAGGCAACCTCAGGGAATCATTCTGAAGCAGGAAGGCTCAACGGCGGGGCCCAGAAGGGCTGTAGCATGTGGAGTCCCGCGGCCTGCACAGGCTCGAGCCTGCACACCGCTGTGCGACTCCAGGCCCCTCAGCTGCTTTTCTTAGTTTCCCCATCCATGGAGAAGGGAAACGTGCACCAAACTCTGTAACGTGTGCAGCACCTGCAGCAGCAGATGCTCACAGTCTCGGAGGGACACTCCCGGGCCTGCTAATTTCGCAGCCGTGCCACGGGCCTACTGCCTCGATCACGTAAGTGACAGCACAGGAGAGCACGTCCTCCACCTCACTACACACCCCAGACACATAGAGTCACCCAGCACTCTCTCCTCCGACCTGTCTTACCAAGTCCAAACCGGTAGCCATCGGAGAAGCGAGTGCTGGCGTTCCAGAACACGCAGGCACTGTCGACATGCTGGAGGAAGAACTCCGCTGTTTTCTCTGCAGGGTAAAGGAAGAGAAGCCTGAGTTAGCGCCCTTCTGCTGATGGGTCCTGGGAGCCTCCCAGATGCTCTTCTCGGGGGTCACACATGCAGGCCGCGACAGTTCTGAAAAGGAAGCCAGAAGACCAGCGCCGCCAGCCATGGCAGTGCGGGAAGCCTGGGCTGGGATCCATGGATGCCAGTGACTGGCCTCGCTGCTGTGCGGGCTGTCCACATCCAAGGGGACAGGCTTTCTGGGGACAGATGCTTTGGTTGGAGCTGCAATCCAGACCCACCAGCTGTAAGTGAAAAAGGAAGATGTGACTAGCTGGCAGAGGTGGGGAGGCTGAAGCCAGGCGGCACCAAAGAGCGCTCGGCCCAGTGCCTGATGCAGGCTTCCTTCACCACTGGCGCTGGCGCTGGGGCTGACACCTGAAGTGTCCCTCGGTAAGTTACATGTGGACCGAGTCAGTGCACATACAGGGCAGGTTCTGCCCTCAGCCCCTGCGGCCTTGGTTTCCTCGCTGTAAAGTGGGTTTCCTTTAAACTGGCTGGCATGGATTAACTGACGACGCCCTCCCTGTGTACGCCGACTTTAAGTGATCACCCTCAGCCATCCCTGCTCTCCCTCCCCGTGGATCTGCCTGACACAGTCATGCAGTCACAGATGCGGGAGCACGCGCCACCCCCTGCAGCTGGTGCCCCCACTGTCAGCAGTTCATCCAGAGGGAGGGGCTGGGAGCCCTAGGAGCACCTGGAGACCAAGGTGGACGAGGCAGACAGCCCACGCCTGAGGCCCCGTGCACTGACCGTTCTCAGTGACGATGACATCCGTGTGGGAGCTGCCGTACTTGTGGATGTGGTCGATGGCCTCCTGGATGCCATCTACCACTTCAATGCACAACTCCAGGTCCCCGTACTCTGTGCGCAGCGACTTCACTTCTGAGGGACTGAAGGTCAGGTAGGACGCAAACTTGGGGCCGGCGTGAATTTTCACCTGAGCAGAGGGAGCGGAGGGACCTCAAGATAAAGTAACCAGCACCAGCGAGAGGAGCCTGGGGACGCCACACCCACATGAGCAGCCGTCTCGCAGATGCAGGCCGCAAGCCTCGGTCCCAGGCGGCTCACATGCACAGTCTAGAGCACTGAGTGCGGCCCACCTTCCCGTCTGCAGGGTGCCCTGCTCCACCAAGGCTGCCAGGCCCTTGCCAGGCCTGGGCCCTTAGGAAGCTGGAACAGAGGCTGAAGCAGGAGGCGCTGAGCAGCAGGTGTGCGCAAGGCCCTTAGTGGGCAGGAGCGTAAGCGTCTGACTGCTGGCACCTGACTATCATGAACTCTGACTGTAAAAATGTCACTCCTCGCACACTGAAGCAGGGCACCGGACTCAGGTGGAGATGTGGAGTGCTCCCTGCATTCAGAAGTCCAGGCCGGCTCTAGAAGCAAGCAGGGCCTGTCCTCGCACACTGAAGCAGGGCACCGGACTCGGGTGGGGACGTGGAGTGCTCCCTGCATTCAGAAGTCCAGGCTGGCTCTAGAAGCAAGCAGGGCCTGAGCTTCTCTCCATACTCCAGACTGGTTACTGATGGAGCTCCCGCCTCCTTGGTCTCAGCCTCAAGGCCCACACTCAATTTGTTTCTGACAGCAGGAACCTAAAGAGCCTACACTGTGCTTGAGGGCCCAGTCCTCCATCCGACCACACTCGGGCCACGTTTTCTGACACCATCCCGGGACAGGGTATGTGCCCGGATTCTTGGGCCACGTTCATGCTTGGGCTCCAGTCACAGCCAGTGCCGTCTGTCTTGTCCTACCACTGTGTCCTATCCAGGACCCTTCCTCCAGCTCTGGGGTCCAAGCCCGTTCTCAGGGACAGCACCCTCATTTCCGGGCAGTCGGCTTCCTACGCAGAATGTGCCACACACAGCACACGCTGTGCATCTGCTTCGTGGCCTCTCAAGGCGACCCACACTGGGACAGCCGAGGATAGCAAGGCGGAACGTGCAGGGATCCGCGCTGGCCAGGGAACAGCCTCCTGCCTTGGCCAGCTCACTGTAGTGCCTGGCATCCTGGGCGACGATCCGCCCAGTGAGCCACTCCGACTCAGACACGAGTGGTCACACATGCAAACCCCTTTTACAACGAAGGGCGCGAGAGCATTTTCAGAGCCATTCTCTGGGGCCACGCCACATTCGTAAGGGAACAGCAGCCTCTTTTTCCAGCGGAAAGGTAAAAGGAAGAGATGTCAGGGTCCAAGCACGCAGGGCAGCGCACACCTTTCTTGCTGCTGCACCAGCTTACATAATTCTCAAAGAGCACTGTGACCTCCTCTGTCCAAGCTACAAAGGCATCCAAGCAGGAAGCGTGACAGATTGTCCATTTCGCCTTGAGGGCTTCTGCCACCTTCCAACTGTCAATTTGGGACAGTGCTGGAAATATACTGGCTTTTGTTTACAGCCCCAGAGACGTGGCTCACCGTAGTCCGCAGTGGATACCGTCCCAATACCTTACCCCATCGTGACTACGCAGTATGTAGTACACTAACATTGGTGAATGGAGAATGGGGGCGCATGTGCAGCAGGAGTTACTTGGCACGCAGCCACACCCTGCTGGCACCAACGCCACACACTGCGGCTGCTGTGCCCCACGCAACGCCCGCTGGGTGGCCAGCAGGGGCAGGCTGCACCTCTGCTCTGCGTTCAGCACCGCGCTGTGCACGCAGCCCAGGCCCCCATTACTGTCTGCAGCAGAGCCTCCCCTCCTATGGCAGCCGCTCCGCTCTAACCCCGCAGCCACGACGCATAGCCATGTCTGAGGCCCGAGGGCCGCCCTCACCTGCTCCACTCTCAGCATGTCGATGATCTGGTCAAACAGTGGTGTCCTCAGCAGATCCCGGTGGATCAGTAAGGTCTCCAAGGCGTTGCAGGCGGCCGGATATTCACACTTGGAGTCTCTCACTGAAAAAGGGCCGGGAGTTACTCCTGCGCACGGGACGCGCACGGCTGATGTCACATGGGTGGCCTTCCCAGCTTACCAAGCCGGGTGGCCTTGTCCACGCTGGCCTCCGAGTCCAGGTACATGTGGCAGATGCCCTCACTGTGCCCCATCACTGGGATGCCCTTGGCTGCTTTCTGGATGTCTCTGACCAGCTGGGAGGATCCCCGCGGAATGATCAGGTCTATCATTTTGTCTAGGCGGCACAGATCCTCAACCTCCTCTCTCGTATTCACCTGCACAGGGGAGAACGGAAAGGCAGGGACACCTTCTGGCGCTGTGTAATACAGAAGCAGCCAGCTGGCATTACACACAGATGCCTGCTCACCCCGAGAACGACATCAGGCACCGTGGAGGCCCACCGTGGAAGCCCACCGTGGACATGAGATTGACGTCCTGATCATGCGAATGGAAACATTAGGCAGCAAATGCTTTTTTTTTTTTATTTTGGCAGGACCGGGGTTTGAACTCAAGACCTTGCACTTGCCAGGCAGGCACTGGTGCAACGGAGCTATCTCCTTGGCTGGCTGGCTGGCTTTCTTCCTTCCTTCCTTTTTTTTAAAATATGCGGCGAATTCTGATCAAACTCTGCCCATGTGGTGTTGCACTGCTATACAACACGCAGGACACAATCCTCGTCCTCAGAGCTGCACAGGAGGCAGAAGTGGGACATGACCACCTGTACAGGGGCAGACTGCTGCTGAAGTGCCACAGGAAGCCCCAAGAGCAGTCTACAGAAGTGGCAGGTGGTGAGACGCTGGGCTATGTGGGTCACCAAAAGGCGCTGCTGCCTTCAGGAAGTGCCGGGCCTTGTCAGGAGCTTTCATTCTCCAGGGCTTCCACAAACAACCTTCATCCTGGGATGCTGACTGGATCAGCTCCGACATGGCCACGCCAGGACGCTGGGAATGCACGCATTTTGTTTCTGTTCTTGACATAGTCCCTTACCTGCCCTTGTCACCTATGACACGGCTGTAAACACACACGTGCCAGCATGTTCACGGGGACTTATTTTGTGCAGCCCAAACCTGGAAATGACTCAAATGCTGGCTGTGAGAAGGAAGTATAAACTGCGCTGGGTGCACGTCAGTGGAATGCCACGTGGCCAGTCACAGAGAGAACGATGAATGAAACATCAGTGTGCGTTACAGATAAGGTGATTTACATAAAGCCCAAGAACAAGTCAAAACCAGTGGGTACCTCCACTGTCCCTCTGACAAAGGCCTTCTGTCTACAACATGTAAGAATTTTTTAAAATCAGGCCCCCAAATTCAGAGACCCCATCAAAAAATGGGCCTCTGAGATGAATATACACCTTTCAATTAAATATAAACGGCAAGTAAATATATGAAAAAAGAATTCAACATCATTGCTCATTCGAGAAATGCAAATTAAAACAACAGTGAGATTCCATCTCACCGCAGAAAGAGTGGCTCTCACCAAGAAGTCAGCCAATAAATAGCAAATGCTAGAGGGGCTGGGGGGAAGAAAGAAGCGCCCTCCATTGTTGGTGGGCATGCAGGCTGGCAGAGCCACTGTGGAAATCAGGGGGGAGGCTCCTTTGACTGGGGATCCCTTTCAAGCCAGCTATCCCCCTCCAGAAGAACTGAAAATCCCACACCACAGTGATATGTTCGCACCTGTGTTTACGGCAGTGCAATCTGTCATAGCCACATCCTGGACGCAGCCCAGATGCCCACCAAGTGAAGCATGGATAGAGATGCGGTTATTTTTCACACAATGGCCATTCCTCAGCTACAAAACAGGATAAGCTTGAGTCTTTGTCAGTAAATGGGTGCAACTGGAGAATATACTTTAAGTGAAATAAATCAGACCCACATGCAAAAACATCCTACTATCTCCTTAGTGTGAGAATCTGAAAGAAAAAATGGAATCTGAGGAACAGAACAGATACTGGGGAAAGGGAATGAGGTCACTCACCAGGAAGGAGTTACGGAGCTGAGGAGAAGGACAGGACAGGAGTCGGGGACAGAGAGATACCTGTGCACGAGAGCAGGACGGCCTGGGCAACCGTACTGGGCACTTCTGCCGGCCAGCGGAAAGGAGCAGGTGGTGCTGACTTTGTTTTGTCTCCTTTTCCCAATTGTTGGTACCTTTTCTCTTAATTTTTTTTTTAATGTATTTGGTGCAGGGTCTCCCTACGCAGCTCGGACTCCTAGTGACCCTCCTGTCCTCAGTCTCCCCAGCACTGGGTTATAGGCATGGGCCACCACACTGGTCTCAGAGACTCAGTGTGCCTGAGGACAGGGCCAGCGCAGCAGGTGGTGTCTTCTTAATTTCTTATACTTCTCTTTCTTTTCTCATTCTTCTTCTAATTTTGCATGCATATATCGCTAACATGAATAAGTAGTCGGAAGACAACACTATACATTACAATAAATAGTGAAATTCATATTACTTTAAGTAAACCTTTATATCACTTATACTTTTTTCTGTTTAATACTATGTTGTATTCTTTTTAAAAAATTAGTGAGAGAGCTCGTGGACTAAGCACCTACGTAGGCGAGTGCGGGGACCAGAGTTCAATCCCTAGTACCACATGCCCTGCAGGCTCCACCCCTGGGCACTCTGAGCCAGCCACCGAGACCGGGTATGGTGGCACGTGCTGTAATCCCAGGGCTGGGGAGGCTGAAGTCAGGAGGATCAGCTAAGCCACGCAGTGAGACCTTGGACCAAATACATTAAAAAACAAACAAACAAAAAGTGGGTGCCTGATGGCCGGGGTTAGGCACAGTAACTGGGGGGGGGGCAGAAGAGAGTCTCTGACATTTTTTTTGTGGCTGGCTCAGCCAGCCTTGGGGTCGCAGCTGGAGCGCATGTGGTGCCAGGGATCGAACACCATCCCTGCACTTGCCTAAACTTGCCTAAGGGGGTGCTTTAATCTGCTGAGCTACCATGCCGGCCCCACCGGGGATTTTTGGAAAGTGCTCTTATTTCTTGGTGGCTGCTGGCCACATGTGTAGGTGGACAGTCACACTTGTGTGTGCAGGCCCTACATGATTGCTACATACACCTTACACACCATGAGGAAGAAAAGGGAGGAAAGAGACGGAGCGGGGAGAGAGGGAAGCCACCAGATCTGCGACGAGCTAGTGGCGACCTGGATCTGAACCCTCACAGCCAAGCTCTTTGCCCTGCCCTGCTGCCACAGCCAGGCCAGATTCTGATCCCTGAATGTGTGACAGCAGGTCGCAGACATCTGCCTGGCAGCCACTAGCATCCTCAGATGCTGGAGTGATGAGGCCTTGACGGGAACGAGATGTGCTCTGAAGGAGGCCTGGGGTCCAGTCTGAGCTCTGCCACGGCTTCTGCGACTCTGAGCAAGCAGCCCAGGCTATGCATTTCAGTTCAGACCACGGCCCTAAGACTTGCGATACGCACTGCACGTGGCGAGGATGAAATGAGGCCACGGGAAGTGTACCTGCTGTGCTGTGGGGGCTCGGTCACGCGCAGCTGGTGCCATCACGCGCGTGCCCGCTGGGGAGAGCGAGCCACAATTAAAGCCATGGCAACGAGCTAGGAGCGAGGAGGGCACGTGCCTGTCACCTCAGCTATTGCAGAGACCAGAACCTCGACTCAAGCCAGTTCCCCCCTCTCCATTTTGGCCACGCAGGGTGCTTGCTCCAGGTGGGCAGCTGGTGACTTAGCGACACCTCGTCTCAAATTACAAAACGCAGCCGGGGAAGCAGCTCAGCGTGGGGACTCTAGGTCCAACCTCCAGGACCAAATGGCTGCAGAGCACCCGCAGAACCAGGCAACACAGAACAGGGTGATCTCGGGCCGGCCAGATAGCTCAGTGGGCTAAAGCACCTGCTTAGGCAGAGTGCAGCAACTGGGGTTCGACCCCCAGCATGCGGTGCCAGCCCCTCCCCTGGGCACACTGAGATGCTGACCGAGACTGGGTGTGGTGGTGCATGCCTATAATCCCAGCGCTTGGAAGGCAAAAACCAGGAAGCTCACTATGAGTCCAGTCTGCACAATGAGGCCCTGTAGAGTCTGTACTAAATGCATTAAATTGTTTTTTGGTTTGACTGACCTTGTACTTGCCAGGCAGGCACTTGTGTCGCAGAGCTATCTCCCTGGCCTCCCCCCAAAAAATTTTTAATAGCATGATCTCATTTTTACAGAAGGCAGGATGATTTATTTATTTATTTATTTTTGCATTTTGGCTGGCACAGCCTGCCCTGAGGGTGGGGCTGGCACAGCATGTGCTGCCAGGGATCGAACCACAGTCCCTGTGGTTGCCTAAGCTTGCCTAAGCAGGCACTTAAGACCGCTGAACCATCTTGCAGGCCCCAAGGCAAGATGACTTACGACAAACTTCCTTAAAATGTATCGCACTTAGCTCATCCTCAGTAACTTCACCAGTGAGGACAACCAAGGCTTAACGTTCCAGGTGTGACATGCCTTGTGACCCCAAGGTCCGTGGTCTTTTCCTCCCCACCCTGTCTCTCCCTCTCGCCCCTCCTGTGACAGGGTCTTGCTATGTAGTTCAGGCTGGCCTTAAACTCACTATATACTGGCTGTCCTACTAATGTGTTTTGAAACAATCTCATTGTTATTTCTTATTAAAAGTTAAAAAACAAAAAAAACAAAAAAAAACACCTCACTACATAGCCAAGTCTGGCCCTGAGCTCGTGGCAACCCTCCTGCCTCAGCTTCCTGAATGCTGAGATCACAGGTGAGCGCTCTGATTGACAGCTGAGCTGCATCTGTGGGAACTGTAGCTAGTGGGTGTTCTTCAAGTGTGTTTTACAGGCATGGCCTAAGCTACTGGGAGTCACGTGGCTCCGCAGCACGGCCCAATGCCCACAAGTTTGTGGCACAGATGACCACGCTAAGTCTGCTTGAGCACGAGTCTTGGACCCGCACAGCCTCAGCTTCGCTGCCAACTCCCACAGGCCTGCTGTGGGCCTCCCCGGACCTCGCCTGGCCCACTCACAGGGACCTACCAGCTGTATGGCCTCCTTCACTCCATGGACTGAAAGGGCCTCCTGGGTCAGGAGGTGAAGAATCCGGTTGCTGTGCGCAGCCTCCTTCCCGCCTTTGAGTAATAAGCCATTCCCAGTCGCAATGGCCAAGGCTGCCACCTGCGGATCGAAGGGGCAAACAGTGGATCATGGGGAAAGAGAAGTCCGGCCCTGCCGTGAGCAGGGACGGAGGCCTCCAGGGACTATGCTGTCAGATCCGCCTCTGCAAAGCCTGGGGAGGCGGGTAACTCCCCAAGGCCAAGGCCACACGGCACATAAACACAAGGAGTGGGAGCCACGCTGAGGCAGCCTCGCTCCACGGCCAGCCCGCCAGACCTGAGGAACCAAGCTACGTGGCTTCCTTGCCATCCGTGGCAGCGCGACGTGGGTGCAGCAGCCAGGGGCACATCCTCTCTCTCCACTTTACTCACCGTGGAGAGCATGGTGCGCAGCTGCCTCTGCAGAACCGCTTGCTCCAAGTGGCTCAGGCTAGGCAAGCGGCACCTGTGGCCACGTCATTCTCTACTCTGGGAACTGTTTTGAGAACTCTGAACACCTGTGCACAGACCCTGGCGTGTATTAGAGCTCCTGGCACCCCCACCAGCAATGGCACCGACGGCTGGGAAAGGGGCGTGTGCCCCTCTGTGCGGAGGCTGGGAGAAGGGTGAGAGACCCAATAGAAGAAGTGACAGTAACCTGAGCATTCCAAGTCAGAAGGAAAATGTTCTGCAAGGGGCGAATGGAAACCCTGCTTTTGTAAGGTACGTAGAGGCACTCTAGTATAAAAACTTGCCTGTGTCGCTCTCCAGGTTAGTGGCTCATTTTCTGCTTTGTTTTTGTGTACTTGGGATTGAATCCCAGGGTCTAGTCTAGCACTGAGATGTGTACGTCCAGACCTTATTATTTATTTTGTACCAGCTTGTAAACTTAAATTGACAAGGCTAGGTTTGTATCTTCCTGCCTCAGCCTCCCAGAGTGCTCGGGTTACAGGTGTGTGCCGCTGCCTCCAGCCTCAAATCAGTGGCTTCCAAAATCCTTTTTTTTCCCTTTTGCTTCTGTTACTTATAAGAACTTTATCAAAGCTATGCAAACGTTCTCCAGATAAATGTAGGCACGCAGCATTTTGCATCCCTGTACTTGATCTGTGCGTTCTGTGCTGCTATCCGGGGTTAAGGTCCCAAGAGAGGTGCTGCACCTGAAGGAACTTACTCCCTGTGAGGAGTCAGGCAGGGGGGCTGACAGGTGACAGACACACACCATGGGTGCATCTCAAAGCCTGAGGACCCACGTCTACTGGCGCAGGTGAGTTCTGAGGGCACCACAGGGCATCCGTACAAGACAGGCCTGTGGGGGGGGGCATGATGGCAGCAGCCAGGACCAAGGCCAGAGCCCAGGGATGGGGCTCCTTGGATGGAAAGCTGGTCTCGGGCCCTTCAGGGAGTCCGCTCCAAAGGAGAGTCCAGATGCCCATGGCGTGCAGAGGGGCAAATTTATGTTGTAGAACAGAAGTTTCCTAGGAGATTCTGGGGCTACTGCAGAGAAAGAACTGGTGTCCTCTCAGGGGGCAAAAATGACTCATTTCTGGGGGCATTTAAGGCCAGCAAACTCTGACACTACCTTGTTTTCCCAGCCTGGCTGGCTGGCGAGACCTTTCACAGATGCTTTTTCTGTTTTCTTTTTTTTTAAGCCATGCACAAAATTTATTACTTTCCAATAACCTTCAGAAATAATTCACAATTAATATCATCAATTTCTCCCCAAAGTCTGTTACTTTAAAATATGTGAACAGATGCTTTTTCAACAACCCTTAGAAAGGGCTGCTTTCTAGTTTCCACCAACTATAGAAAGTTCTTCTTGTAACAGAACTACCCACACGAAGCTGCCAAGCACAGCCATTAAGGGGTCTTCTTCACCGGGGCGAGGCGGCTATGAGATAAGAAACTGCAGGAGACTGTGGGGGGCTCCCTTCTGAGAATGCAGCAGACCAGGGCCGAGCCTCCCGCAGTGCAGCAGGGTGACCTGGGCTCCCTCTAGCAGCAGCCCGTGCGGCTGCTTACACAGCAATGCTGACCTTCATGAGGCCTGGGTTCCTCTGCAAACACTTAACTACCACCTTAGGGTTAGGGTCTGTGTGAGCACTAAGAACACGAGGAACCTGACCGTAACAGCTCAAAAATCCATCCATCCATACATACATACATGCACACATACATACATACATACATACATGCACACATACATACATACACATCTTCTTGGGTGTGAAAGGATCCTCCTCCTTTCTCTCACACCCGTATAAATACCAGGGGGAGGCGGACTGCCAGTCTGGAAGACACATGCTTTCTGCAAGCTTCCCGCCAGCTCAGGCAGCACCTGGCGCACTCACCTGGGGCAGACAGTCAGGGCGAGACTCAAAGATCACCAGGAGAACCCCAATCGGGACGGTCACTTGCTCCAGCTCCAGGCTCTTGGCGATTCGGGTCCTGCGCACGACACGCCCCACGCTGTCCTGCGAGGAGGCTGCGATCTGCCGCAGCCCGATGGCCAGACTGTTCAGCTTGGAGGTGGAGAGGCTCAGGCGCTTCAGCAGTGGGCCTGCCAGTCTCCCTGCGAAAGCATGGAGCACGTGGGGCGGAGCATGCGGGAGGTGGGGGGCAGCCATCCAGGCGGCCTGCTGCTACCAGCTCACACTGCTTGTGGGACAGTGCACCAAGAGTACACCTCTAACCTCAGTCCCAGGAGAAGATGACGAGCCTCACTCCTGAGGGGCAGGTGTGCGTGCGTGCGTGCGTGCGTGCGTGCGTGTGTGCATTTTTTGTGCCAGCAACCCTGGCTGTAGAAATGTGTTTGTGTCAGCAAGGCAGCCTGTGGCAAAAACAATGTTGTTCAGCATTATGAAAAAGTGGGAAAAATGGACTTGACCTAAAATTCAGACGACGGACTACAGTGCGATTATCACATAGGCTTACCTTTACGGGGATGGAAAGCTGCCTACGACATAGCTTGTGAAAAGTGAAACTGTAAAGCAGCTCGAGCAGAAGCCTGCTTGTGAAACTCCTTGCTACACCTGCGTGCGGGGAAATGTCCAAAAGGCACCAGGGGCAGTGGCGATTTCGATCTTTCTGCATTATTTTAATTTTTAAAAATGAGCACAATTTTATAACCAGAAACAATAAAGATATATTCTCCTGAAATAAAAGTTAAATTATTGTAGGTTCATATACAAAATTTATTTTAACAAAATAGACATATGTACGTGTATTTACATACACATACATATTCATACCCACAAATGTGTGCATCAAGAAAAACTACCTGGAATCACATTCCAAGGGTCGCCACTGTGGTAATGCTGAAGTGAGACTGAGGAAGCTCCCTTTCTTTTTCATGGTTCTAAGCACTAAGATAAAAATAGTAAGACTTCTACTTCGGAGGGCAAGAATCAAAAATTAAACATCTTGGCCTGGCAGGATGGCTCAGTGGTCAGTGGTCTACAGTGCCTGCTTAGGAAAGCTTAGGCGGCTGCAGGGACCGCAGTTTGATCCCCGGCACCACATGCTGTGCCAGCCCTGCCTTCAGGGCAGGCTGAGCTGGCCATAAAAATAAATAAACAAACAAAAGTTCTGAAACAAGAAAAAAATAATAAAATAAAAATTCCTTAAAAAAAAAAAAAAAAAAGGGGGGGCCGGGCAGGTTGGCTCAGTGGTCTAAAGCACCTGCTCAGGAAAGCTTAGGTGGCTGCAGGGACAGCGGTTCGATCCCCGGCACCGCCTGCTGCGCCAGCCCTGCCCTCAGGGCAGTGTGAGCCAGCCATAAAAATAAATAAATAAACAAAAGTTCTGAAACAAGAAAAAAAAAATTCTTAAAAAAAGAAACCTAAACGTCCTACCAACCAATTTTAATATAAACATGATCAATTCTATTTGCTTTGCTCCATGAACTAAAAACAGCCCTCTAGTTATACTGAATGCTACACTGTAGCTTTTCTTTTCTTTTTTTTTAATTTTAATTTTTTTTTTTCTAGCCGGACGTGGTGGCTCACGCCTGTAATCCCAGCACTCGGGAGGCTGAGGCAGGAGGATTGGTGCGAGTTCGAGACCAGCCTGGGCTACAAAAGTGAGCTCAGGACCAGCCTCAACTGCATAGCGAGACCCTGTCTCAAAAAGACAAAAAAAAAAAAAAACAAAAACAATTTTTTTTTCTTGTTTCACAACCTTTGTTTGTTTATTCATGGCCGGCTCAGCCCACCCCAAGGGCAGGGCTGGCGCAGCATGTGGTGCTGGGGTTCGAACCGCGGTCCCTGAAGCCGCCCAAGCTTTCCCAAGCAGGCGCTTTAGACCACTGAGCCATCCCGCCGGGCCCTACACTGTAGCTTTTCACTTCATAAGCACACTTTTCATGTTGCAAAAATCATTTGAATAACTAAGGAACGTTCCACGGAGCTGATACGAATGCACTTAACAAGCCCAGGTTGATATACACTCCATATACTCGCTGTTGCCAGTTCTTTCCTCTGATAAATAATCCCTGTCGAAGAACCCTCAGTCATCTTTCTAGTGAGCTCCCTCACTTGGGACCACTGGCCACAGGGGAAGGCTCTCGTAGCCTTGGGAGCTGATTCTCTGCCAGTGCACGCTCTGTGTATTTCCAGGGACAGTGCTGGGGTTAGAAGCCTGAGAATGCTCGCCAGCTGTGTGACCTCCAGTGAAAGCTTTCACTTCTGTAGGTCTGAATTCTTGTCACTTGCACCGAAAAGAACTGGATACTGATGGGTTTCTGCCCATGTAAGAAATCTGCCTGGCTATCCTGGCAGTGACCGTACATGGCAGGAGCCCGAGAACAGCAGCACACGGCCCACTTCCCCTCCTCCTTTCCTTGCTTCTGGACCGAGACCACCTCCTCTTCCCTCTTTGTGTGTGCCAAGCCTGCCCACCTGCCCCAGCTAGAGCGCCACACTGCCCACGTAAATGCTGCCTCTAGCCCAATGTGATAAAGAAGAAAACCCCACGCTCGGCTCGCTCCGCTGAGAGGCTCGAAGTCTTTCCCGCAGCCCTCCTGTGCCGCCATCAAGGGCTTCTTTACTTTCACCTGGTGCTTCTCTTTCAGGCCAGAGGAGAGAACCTTACAGACATTATCAAGTATCTCTTCCACTTTAAAAATCGACTTCATGGCTTTCTACTACTACAAAAGTTTCAAAGCCTAGTAAACTCCAGAGGAAGTTCTGAGACAAGGCTTCAAAAGTACTAGAAACAACAGAAGAGATGTCACTGATATTCGTGAGGTTTCCTTGGGGAGAAATCCATTAACCTGAATGTTAAGTACAGGCATACATACTTCCATGAGACAAAAAGAGCTGAAGCGCCATCAACCTCCGTTACCGTAGTGTGGCAAAAGCACAGAATGAGGGAAAAGGAGGAAGAGTGGAGCCCCTCTGACTGCCCACGTAGGTGCCCGCAATGTGAGTCCAACCCTCTCGCTTCCTCTCCATGAGCACCTCGAGGGCGTTTCTGGATAGCACCTGGCCACGGAAGACTTCCCAATGCTTGGCAGGCTACGAGACAACCTCTCCCAACTGCCATACTATCTCTGTAACTATTTTACACATGCCATCCACCTAGCGTTGAATCTCAACGTCCATTACTGGCCCTGCAGCTGTTAAGTGAAAACTTCTCTAGGTGTCAGTTTTCCCTCTGTAAAAAGGACATGACTAGAAGCTCTTCAGACAACTACGCCGTGAAGATTAAATGCAATCCTATTACCACAGTGACGGGTAAGACAGAAAGGACTTAGGAGAGTTAGCTGGCATTAGCTGAATGCCTAGTCACGGGCTCTTCAGTTTTGTCTTTGGTCCTGAAATTGTTATATTAAGGGCCACAGAGATAGCTCAGCAGAATAAGTGCCTGCTTAGACAAACACAGGGACTGGGATTCGATCCCTGGTACCACATGCTGTGCCAGCCTTGCCGTGGGCACGCTAAGCCAACTGCTGAAACCAAGTGTGGTGGTGCGCGCCTGTGATCCCAGGGCTGGGTGGCTGGCTATGTGTGGAGGGTCACCACGAGTCCGAACTTTATAGTGAGGCCCTGTACCAAATACGTAAAAAAAAAAAAAAATGATTGTAGTAGCCACAGCTGGCAAGAGCTATGAATGGAATGACAAGAGGAGCCCTACCGGGGCGGCATTAAAATATCTAGTGAAGCAGTGACAGCAGCAAGATATCTGGGGAGGCTAACCCTAACCCTGACCCTAAAAAAAAAAAATCTGGGGAGGGGGTGAGAGTTTTGAAAAAAATCTAACTAGTGCCAACAGCTACTTACATAGATAATAATGACGCATACAGAGATTTCCTGCTATAATAATCTTGCCTTTAGGCAGACACAGGAATCACCGGTAAAACAACAGCAAGATGAAATCAAGTAGAAACGCTCCCCGTGGCCCTTACCTTCTGCCTCCTCCAAGTCCTTCTTGTTGGCCAGCAGGATCTCTTCCTGCTGGTCTGTCAGCAGGTCAGCCAGGTGATAGATGATCTCGGCTCTCTAGAAGGCAAGCCGGGTGCGTCACCTCAGGACATGCTCCAGGGCCAAGCCCACTCCGCAAGGCCGCCACTCGCGGAAAGCGCCTTCCTCCTGCCGTCCCCTTGCCACCCCTGCTCCCTCGGAGGTGAAATCCTCTTGGCGCTTTTTTCGCTTTTCTCCTCTTGGGCCATTTCTGGCCAGCCGTGCCCAGCCGTGAGGGAGGCGGCGTGACGGGTTGCTCAGCTTATTACTGAGAAGGGCCAGCGCTCGAATCAGCACCCCACGCACACCCCATGGACTTGGTTTCACTGGGCAGCTCACTTCCCAGGTAAATTTTCACATCTGCTTTTCATGCTTTCGGATTAGTTGACAAAGTCAATCGAAGAAGCAAAGCATAATTTGACTGACGCACTTGAAGAGACTCCCACCCTGCCCCACCAGATTGGGAACGTGGCAAACAGGAGTGGTAATGACTGGGGTGGTGGAAGGCAAGGTGCTAGGAGGCGGGCGGGCAGGTAGGCCAGGCGGGCGGGCGGGCGGGCGGCCAGGTGGGCAGGCAGGCGGGCGGGCAGGCAGGCCAGGCCAGGCTCGCCAGGCCAGGCTCTTCCTTCCCTTTCTCTTGCAGTTTTTTAAATTAATTACTTCATTTCACGTTATGGTTTGTGTCCAGATGTGCCCCCAAAGCTCCTGCAGTCTTGGGGTGGCTTCCAGGGTCTGTGACTGATTCACAGCCCAGTGCCAGGGCCATGGGTGAGTGCTGCACTTGCACTGGGGCGGGCAGGCCCGAGCTCTCCCCTCCCTCTGTGCTCTTGTTGCTTTGCTGTTTTCTGTAGCCATAAACTGCTGCCCTCCGCCACGGGCCACCCTGCCCTGGAGCCAGCCGGCTATGGACTGAAACCTCCACAAACTGAGAGCCCAGTAAAGCTTTCCTTCCTTAACTTGAGGCACCGAGTATTTTGTCTAAGCAATGAAATGAGATTAAAATAGCACGTGATGGCAGTCCAGGCATTTTACGGTCAGCGCCGGGAGCTGGTACGTGTGCATGATGCAGCTTCTTTCAACGCCTTCCCCACTTCCCTCCAGCTCCCCTTGTCTGTTCTTGGCACTAACCTCAGTTCACGTTTACGGCAGTGTGCGCACTCGTTAGGCCATTAGGGCCTTGGCCTGGCCACCTGCACTCTACTGTCCCCTCCTCCGTGCCCCACAGCCTTGGCCCCTGGGCCCCTTCCCATCACCTAGTCCTGTTCCTTCCTTCCTTCCTTCCTCCCTTCCCTCCCTCCCTTCCTCCCTCTCTCCCCTCCCTCCCTTCCTCCCTTCCTTTCTTCCTTCCCTTCCTCCCTCCCTCCCTCTCGTAGTCTGCGCTCCATCTTACTCAGATGAGACACTCTTCAGCCTTCAAGCTCCTGCGTCTGAGTTACTTCACACCCCACTGCTTTCCAGGTGCACCCAATTTCCCACAAATGCTTCCAATTCGTCTTTGTTTATGCTCGAACAGTGTTCCATTATATACAGACACTGCGCGGCTTTATCCAATTTGCTGCTGATGGGTACATAGGCTGTTGCTAGGGTTTTGCTATCAGGAATTGAGCTGCTATAAACACTGGTACGTATGCATCCCTGCAGCACACGATGTCTGACTCTCTCGGGAAGATGTGCAGAAGGGGGCGCTGAGCCACACGGAACGCCCCACCTTAGATCTCTGAGCGAGCAATCTCCAGAGTTCTGACTAGTTTACATCCCCACTGACCATGTGGGAGGGTGTCTTTCACCGTAGTCACACCGACATATATATATATATATATTTTTTACTTCTTGCCGATTCCCTTTCTTTCTGAAGCCAGAACTATACTGTGGCTTTAGTCAGCACGCAGGGGCCAGACACCCCCAACACGCTCTCCTACACCTGCTGGCCCTATGCTTCCACCTCTATGTGAAGCCTCGTCCCTTCTCAGGCTAAGGCGCTGCCCGGAAACCCCAGGTAATCAAGCTCAAGTCCATCCCTAGCAGTGCTGCTTGGAGGAGCCCGCCGCACGCTCCCTGCCGCCTCCCCGGCCCCTCTTCCCTGCGGCCCTGTGTCCCCTGCTGTCCCCACACCCCCTGTCGGCTGCAGCCTTCTTGCATCCGCTCTGCAGACCAATTCACACCCAATCCACCTGCACACAGAGCAGGCTCTCCAGCTTGCACCTCACAGACAGGGCAGACGGTCTGGAACAGACTGAGGAAAACCTGTCCTACGTTTCCACACCCACTGTGTGTCACCACTGTGCTTTTGACCAAAATGTCACGGTGAGATGGCACTGGTGGCACACACCTGTAATCCCGGCCAGTCTGGGCAAGTGAGACCTAGTCACAACACACACACACAGAGACAGACAGACAGACAGAGAGGTCTAGAGGTCTAGAAATGTAATTCAGTGCTAGGGAGCCCCTGGGCTCAATCTCTAGTATCAGAAGTGGAAGGGGGAGGATGGAATACTACTCTGCCATAAAGAAGGATAAACCCAAGTCATTTACAGGAAAATGGATGCACCTCAGGCGCACAGTACTGACTGAAATAAATCAGACACACACCATCGCATGATTTCTCTTATATGAGAAACTCAAAATATATACAACACAATAACAGACAATGGGAAAGAGGGAGCCTGGTCTTTATCATATGGAGGGAGAGGAGACAGAAATGAGATTTTAAAAAATAACACGAACTGTGATGTTTTGTGTACACACACCATTTTCTATGAGGCGATGTGATCATTATGCACCGCAAACACACAAAACGCATATTAATCAGCTAGAATGGATACATAAAGGGCCAAAAGATGGAGGGCGGGGAGGGGAGAGAAGAGGAATTAAGGTGCGCTGCGTCCCTGTAGCAGCTCCCCACGATGGATGGAACTAAAAGCTACCTTAAGCCTCAACCCATCGGTATAAAATTAGGAACAAGAGACATGGCAGTGCAAGCCTGAGACAGGCTTGGAGCTGGGACGGAGGTCCAGGGAGGCTGGGCACGAGGTGTCGGGCCCGCCCACAGCCTGCACCGGGCAGCCTGGCGAGATTAACAGTGCTTAACAGAGCTCATCAGTCAGTACCTGCTCGGGCTCCAGGGTGGCCAGCATCCTGCCGCCAGATCGAACCATCTCTCCCTGCTGCTCAACAGTCGGGCCTGCAAGAAGGCACACAGCATCAGAGCAAGGGCCCGCTGGCTCTCGCTCGCCACCCCCACATGCGCTTGGGCCTGCGATGTGCACAACACCGGGCATCTCTGTGTGCTCATCGCATCCGTGGGGTCACGCTGACAACAGTGAGACGCACCGGGAGCCTCAGGAACCCCACGGTGGGCACAGGGAGTCACTGTACTGCTGGTGTAGACAACATGCTGTGTCCTTAGGAGCACCTTTCAATTCCACTGTGGCTTATATTTACTCATATGTTTGCATTTGAATACAGATTATAAAAAACTCTGCCCTGGTGACCCTGGACAGAATGCACCACCCAAGTCTTAGACAGCTCCGCACAACTGGTGCTTGTGGGAGCCCAGCGACCGGCACTGGCAGAGTGGTTGTTCTTGAAAACAATGGAAGCGTACACTGCTTAACCTAGCAACTTCAGAGCAAGAGCCTGAACCAGGCAAGACACAGTTCTACCGAAGCCAAGGAAATCCAGCTGTTCAGTGTTTAAGACTGACAGTATCAGGGGCCTGGCGGGATGGCTCAGTGGTCTAGAGCGCCTGCTTGGGAAAGCTTGGGTGGCTTCCGGGACCGCAGTTCAATCCCCGGCACCACATGCTGTGCCAGCCCTGCCCTCGGGGTGGGCTGAGCCGGCCATAAAAATGAGTGAATAAACAAACAAAGGTTCTGAAACAAGAAATAAATAAATAAATAAATAAATAAATAATTCTTAAAAAAAAAAAAAGACAGTATCAGATTTGGTCATGTGAATGCTGTAGATAGAGTCCCCAAGTGAGAGCCCAGAGTTCTGTCTTGGGTGGGGGTGTCATTAGCTAGCACCTGCAGGCCTGCGGACCCTGTGGAGGATTACTTACCTGCAGGCTTTACTTCTGAGAAGAAAGTGCCAACTTTCTTGCCCTCAACAATGTCCGTGATGACATGCCCCGACACCTTGGGGTGGGTTCCATTGGCGATGACAACGGAAGTGCCACCTTGGAGGGCCCAGAGGGCTGCTTTCACCTAAAGGGACAAGGGGGATCACACAGGAGATCTGGACCTAGGCACCCACACTTCAGACTCACAAAAAGAAACAGAATTTACTACTAAGCAAGTTAAGTAAATGCAGCCATGGTTTTACCATCGCAGAGGCTCGGAACATCCCAGGCACCCCCCGCCCTTTCTGCAGCCCAGCCCTGGCCCTGCCCTTTGATCTCAGGGCATTCTCGTGGGCTCTCTGGTACAGGACTCCAAGCCTCTGCACTCTAACTTGCTACTCCTCACTACGGCAACAGCGCAGGACCAGCTGGGCCCTGGCCAGAACCTGCTGCCCTCAGCTGCCAGTTCCTGGGCTCTTGGCCTCGCCCCTCCCATCACAACACACACTGCCGTACCTCAGGGCTTCACTTTTTGTTTTTGGCTGGCTCAACCCCTAGGGTGGGGCTGGCACAGCATGTGGTGCCGGGGATCAAATCACGGTCCCTGCACTTTGCCTAAGCAGGTGCTTTAGGCTTTAGACAGCTGAGCTATCTCGCTGGCCCTTAACTTCTTAAAATGATTAACAGGAAAGAAAATATGAAGCCTGTATCAAGATATACTTGAGCTGGGGCCTGGCAGGATGGCTCAGTGGTCTAAAGCACCTGCTCGGGAAAGCTTGGGCGGCTGCAGGGACGACGGATCGATCCCCAGCACCACATGCTGCGCCAGCCCTGCCCTCAGGGCAGGCTGAGCCGGCCATAAGAATGAATAAACAAACAAACCAAAGTTCTGAAACAAGAAAAAATAAAATAAAGATACACTTGAGCTGGTAACAGAAAATTTATGAATTATAAAAATTATATAGGCAGTGGAAAGGGATGAATGAACTGCAGTACGTCTAAGGAGAGTCACCCAGAGAAAAACATTCTCTCAGGCTTTCACAGAAAGCAAAATGGCCAAGCAA
>PVJA010030525.1:0-25723 GCA_004027025.1 Myocastor coypus | reverse complement strand
AAAAAAAAAAAAAAAAAAAAAAAAAAAAAAAAGAAAGAAAGGAAAGAAAAAGATAAAGTTAGAATTTTAGAAATACTCTATAGTAAAGGGGGAAAAGAAAAAAAAAGTAATGTGGATTTAGAAAGGTTAATGTTTAGTTGTTTGATCAATCTTATATACTTATATGTATTAATCTAAACTGATCCGATGATGAAAATATGTAATATAACCATTGTTAAATTTAAACAATAAAAGAATTGGAAAAAAAAAAAAAAGAAATACTCTATAGGTACTATGAAGGCAACTAGCTATAGTGTTTTTTTTTTTTTCCTGTTCAGGCTGGCCTTGAGCTCACTTTTGTCACCCAGGTCTCAATCTCACACTGATCCTCCCTCAGTCTCCCAAGTGCTCAGATTACAGGTGTGCACCATCACACCAGGCTTATAGTGTTGTTTTTTAAATTTTTATATTTATTTACTTGGTTTGTTTTGAGACAGGGTCTTACTATACAGTTCAGGCTGGCCTTGAGCTTACTTTTGCAGCTCAGGCTGTTCTCGAACTCACAATAATCCTCCTGCCTCAGCCTCCCAAGTGCTGGGATTACAGGCATGTGCCACCATGCCTGACTGTTTTTATTTATTTATTTATTTATTTTTTTTTTTTATTTTGTCTTTTTGAGACAGGGTCTCACTGTGCAGTTCAGGCTGGCCTTGAGCTCACTTTTGTAGCCCAGGCTGGTCTCCAACTCACAGCAATCCTCCTGCCTCAGCCTCCCGAGTGCTGGGATTACAGGCGTGCGCCACCACACCCGGCATGTGACCGTTTTTTGAGTGTTTTTAATTTTTTTTTCTTGTTTCAGAACTTTTGTTTGTTTTATTTATTTATTTTCATGGCCGGCTCAGCCCGCCCTGAGGGTAGGGCTGGCGCAGCATGTGGTGCAGGGGATCGAACCAAGGTCCCTGCAGCCACCCAAGCTTTCCCAAGGAGGCACTTTAGACCACTGAGCTATCCCACCGGGCCCTGAGTGTTGTTGTTTTTTGTAGGACTGGGGTTCAAACTCATGACCTTGCACTTGCTGGTCCAATTCAAATCTCCAAAGAAACAACTTTCAAGAACTAGAGCCAGGAGACTAAGGAGATAGCTCAGTAGAATAAGCACTTGCCTGGCAAACGTAAGGACTTGAGTTCCATCCCCAGTTCAACAAAAATAAAAAATAAAAAGAAAGAAAAGAACCAGAGTGGGGCATTGTGGCGCACGTCTGTAATCTCAGCACTTGGGGCACTGAGGCAGAAGGATTGATGTGAATTCGAGATCAGCTTGGGCTACAAAAGTGAGCTCAAGGCCAACCTGAACTGAATAATGAGATCTTATCTTGAAAAGACAAAAAAAAAAAAAAAGAGAGAACTAGTATAGTGTATTAATCATCTTGTTTTGTTACTAGCTGAGAAAATAACTTTATTAAAGGCTGTTCTGAGTTTGGCAATACTAGAATGATATGGTATTCATTTTTATATGATTTTGAGTAAAAGGTACAAAACATTATATACTAAACATTCTTTTTCCTACTCTTGTCCATTAATGATTATGTTCCCCTCATCAGATGATCTCTTACATATTTCTTTCATAGCCTACTCTTGGAAGTCATACTTTGTTATTCCAGCATAGTCTAATTCATTAGAAGCAAGGTACTAAGTCTAGAATATACTCAGGGTGGAAAGAGTTCATTTCCACCTTTTGAAGAAAGTAGTAACAAAGAATTTATGAATGTATTTTAAACCTCCACAGGAAGGCACTATGAACAATACTTACATAAGCAAACTACGTAATATGTTAGAAGGTGGTTAAAGTCTATGAAAAAAAATTAAAAAACAAAGTACAGGGCCTGGCGGGATGGCTCAGTGGTCTAAAGCGCCTGCTTGGGAAAGCTTGGCCGGCTTCAGGGACCGCAGTTCGATCCTGGGCACCACATGCTGCGCCAGCCCTGCCCTCAGGGCCGGCTGAGCTGGCCATAAAAATGAGTGAATAAACAAACAAAGGTTCTGAAACAATAAATAAATAAATAAATAAATAAATAAATAAAACAAAAAACAAAGTACAACTAAAGACAGTATTTGTGCACGTGGAATTGATGTAGGATGTGCTTTTGTTGTGGTGCTGGAGGTTGAATGAGGGCTTTCACACTGAGCCACATCCCCAGCTCTATTTTATTTCTCTCTCTTTCTCTCTGTGTGTGTCTGTCTCTCTCCCTCTCTTTTCGTATTTTGGTATTGGGAATTGATGTCACGACCTTGTGCTTACCAGGCAAGTGCTGTGCTGCTGAGCTATATCCCTGGCTTGCTATTATTATTATTATTATTTTTTTGTATTCATGATACTTTTTTATTTTTTTATTTTTTATTTATTTATTTTTATTTATTTATTTTTTTGCTATTATTTTGTATTTTTATTTGTTTATTTATTTACAGAACTCAGGCCCTTGCACTTGCCAAACGAGCACTTATTCTGCTGAGATATCCCCCAGATCCTTTTTTTAATTTTGAGAAGCAAATTAATAAATTACTATGTTGCTTAGGCTAAATTTGAGCTTCAGGTCCTTCTGCTTCAGTCTGAGTTCTGGGGTTACAGCTGTGTGCCACCATATCTGACTTAGTTTACAATTTTAAATAACATGGACAGCATAGTCCTTGTTAAGAAGATTAAATTAGACCAAAGTCAAGCAGATATCTGGAAGGTAAAAGCCCGAAAGCAAGAAAATAGCTAAAGCAAAAGCAATGAAATGGGCATTATCTTGACATGAAGAATAGCCAGCATTTTCTGTGCCTGGCAGAGAAAAGTTTGGTGATAGAGGATGTCATAGAGATTAGACAGGCAGGTGTGGGAAATGGCGTAGGACCTTGTTGACTATTGTATGTAACTTTGTCATTTTTGTTTGTTTCTTCTGTCTACTTCTAATATTAAATTGAATCATGTATCAAAAAATGTTTATTGGGGCTGGGGAGATAGCTCCGAGGCACAAGTGCCTGCTGGGCAAGTGCAAGGTCGTGAGTTCGAACCCTGGTCCCACAAAAAAAAAAAAAAGTTTATTAACCAGGAAATCACTCTCTAAATGCTTTTATTATTTGAACATTGCATGTTTTTGTTTTCGGTTAGCTTAACCATAGAAACTGCGTCTAAGGAGAGTCACCCAGAGAAAAACATTCTCTCAGGCTTTCACAGAAAGCAAAATAGCCAAGCAATGGCCGTGACTCGTCCCGAAGGCTGACACTAACAACAGTTCTACAAAGTACTGTCTATGGTCTCAAATTTAATCCTGAGGGGATTTGACCCTGGAAGATACAAAAAAAAAAAATGAATGTTTAGTTATGCAGGTCTTGCTTCGACTTGCCCTTGACTACCCAGCAAGGAAAAAAAAAAATCCCTAATTACAATGCATGGAAAGCAGAGCTAGATTGGTGAGATGAGCTTTACGAGGCTCAGATTCAATAGCCTCCAACGTCACAAGCTTCACTGGTGGCACACTGCAATTGCAAAATCTTTGATTGTATATGTATCTGCTTCCTTTTAGTCCAAAGAGAAGTATATTCTTTCCTTTTTTTTTCTTTCTTTTTTTCTTTTTTCTATGCAACATTAATAGGGAGGTGGGTCATGCCCACACACTGCACTCTATAGAATGATTGTGAGGACAATATGTAATATGTCAACTTTCAAAGAAAAAAAGGGGGAAAAGAAAAAAAAAGTAATGTGGATTTAGAAAGGTTAATATTTAGTTGTTTGATCAATCTTATATACCTATATGTACTAATCTAAACTGATCTGATGATGAAAATATGTAATATAACCATTGTTAAATTTAAACAGTAAAAGAATTGAAAAAAAAAAAAAGAAACTGCTTCTGTTTCCCACTTCCCTGTACTTCACCTTTCATCAAAGGTGAAAACGTTTTCATAAGCAAGTAGAAAAGAATACTAACATTTATTGTTAGCACATTTTCAATTAGGGAGATGGGGCAAAGCTCAAAAGATATTATTTCTGTCACTGAAATTAATGGATTTATTGTTTCTAACAGGAATGTAAAGAAGAAATCATAATGGATGCAAGTATCAATGTGAATTCTGTTACCATCTCTGTTGAGGGAATGACATGTAATTCCTGTGTTTGGACCATTGAACAGCATATTGGAAACGTGAATGGTGTTCATCATATTAAAGTAAGTTATTCTCTAGAAATTAGTGAAGTAAAATGCTGGTCACTAGAATTCTATTGAAGGAAGCGACTAAGTCCAGGTGCCTTAGTGAAAAGTATTTCTGACATTGGGGTAAAAGCAGAGGCACTGATCCATTTCGTAATGAAGATTATCAAATTTCTAACCGGGAAATTAAATAATTTTTCTTTGTCCTCTTAATTCCTCTTTCCTAAAAAGAAAAAGAAAAAATCAGTTTAAAAAGAGCTGAATCAGGCATGATGGAATATGGTTGTAATTCCAGTACTCAAGAGGCTGAGGCAGGAGGATCCTTATGAAATTGAATCCAGCCTTGGCTCTAAGTTCAAATATAGCCTGGGCTATATAGTAAGAACCTGTGTCCACAAAACAAAACAACCATTACAAAAAATCAATCTGAGCACAAGAGGCTTTAAGGAGATATCTGGATATTAATTCATTGGTTCTTTGTATTTATTTTAGTCTTAATTTTTATAATTTTTGCTCTGATCTTTAGGATTTTCCCCCATAAAGTTGGAGTTTGTAGCGTTGTTGCTTGCCTAGTATCTTAAGGTGCATCATTAGATTGCTTTCTTTTGCTAATGTAAGCATTGGCAGCAATCAGCTTCCCTCTTTGAACAGCTTTTGTTATTTATGTGTAATAGATTTTGGTACATTGCATTGGTTTTATTTTATTTTTATTGTGGCCAGCTCAGCCTGCCGTGGGGGTGGGGCTGGTGTACCATGTGGAGCCGGGGATTGAACCGTGGTCCCTGCAGTTGACTAAGCTTTCCTAAGCAGGTGCTTTAGAACACTGAGCCATCTTGCTGGCCCTGCATTGGTTTTATAGTGTGATTCTAGGAAATCATTTTCATAACCAAGTGGTAAAAGGATAACAATAGTTATTATAGTGTACAGTATATTAAAAACAGTACAAGATGTAAAACCAAATGATTCCTACAAAAAAGAGAATTGGATAGCAGTTTTTTTCAGTGAACTGAGATAAACTTTTTGTATAAATAAAACATAGCATATATGTTTAGTATATGTTTCAATACTTCCTCTTAATTTTATTTTTTCAATACTTTAATACAATATGTAATTTTTTTAAAGAATTTATTTATTTTAGGAGCTGGGCGTGGTGGCGCACACCTGTAATCCCAGCACTTGGGAGGCTGAGGCAGGAGGATCAGTGTGAGTTCGAGACCAGCCTGGGCTACAAAAGTGAGCGCAAGGCCAGTGTGAACTGCATAGTAAGACCCTGTCTCAAAAAGACAAAAAAAAAAAAAAAAAGAATTTATTTATTTATTTATTTATTTATTTATGTATTGATCTTGTTTCAGAACCTTTGTTTGTTTAGTCACTCATTTTTATGGCCAGCACAGCCCGCCCCAAGGGCAGGGCTGGCATAGCATGTGGTGCTGGGGATTGAACTGCAGTCCCTGAAGCCGCCCAAGCTTTCCCAAGCAGGCACTTTAGACCACTGAGCCATCCCGCCAGGCCCACAATATGTAATTTGGGTATTGGAATTTTTATTTAGTTCCTTTTTATCTTTCTTTGATCTCTTGCTCTTTCTCTGGTCAAAAGTGTTCATGCTCTTTAGTAGATAGAATTTTTGCTTTTTGTCTTTTTGTTTTGAGACAGGGTCTTGCTATGAAGTTCAGGCTGGCCTTGAGCTCACTTTTGTAGCCCAGGCTGGTCTCGAACTCACACCGATCCTCCTGCCTCAGCCTCCCAAGTGCTGGGATTACAGGCGTGTGCCACCATGCCCAGCTAGTAGATAGAATTTTGTATCATTTCTCTTTTTCTTTTTTTGTCTTTTTTGAGACAAGGTATTGATATGCAGTTCAGGGCTGACCTTGAACTCACTTTTGTAGCCCAGGCTGGTCTTGAACTCTCACTGATCTTGCTGCCTCAGCCTCCCAAGTGCTGCAATTACAGGAATGTGCTACCACACCCAGCTTTGTATCTTTCTAATGCTGTTTTTTTTCTATTACCTTTTTGTATTCTTTTAAGAAAAAAAAGGGGAAGATGAAATGGGAGGTGGTAATTGTTTAGAAGGAAAGCTCACTCTCTTAATATCAGTAATGTGGCTCTCTGCTGTCCTTTCTCTCCTTGGGCCAGTTAGTCTAGAGTAGAATTTCTTCATTCCATTTTCCCTCAAACATTAGTACATATACACAAAATAAAAACATAAAAAAATAAGGTAACAGAATGCCTCAAAGACTCCCAATTGCCCCAGTGCAGGCTCGAGGGGCACTGATAGACAGCAAATACAAGAAATCTGTGCTGCATACAAAATGATTGAGAGTAGATGTAAAAAAAAAAACATGGCAAGTGCAAAGATGACCTAGCAAATAAATACTATACAGAATAACAAATGTCATTATTTGAGAAGCAGCTAATTTTTTTTGTCTTTTTTGAGACAGGGTCTTGCTGTGCAGTTCAGGCTGGCCTTTAGCTCACTTTGGTAGCCCAGGCTGGTCTTGAACTTGCACCAATCCTCCTGTCTCAGCCTCCCGAGTGCTGGGATTACAGGCATGCGACACCATGCCCGGCTGAGAAGCAACTAAGTGGAAGAGCCAAAAATGGTTCCAAATATGAGTGACAGATTTATCAATGATACAGACTCCACCAAAAATTGCTAAACAGAAATCAGAAATAATCCTATAGAATACAGAAATAACAGAAATGGCCAATTTGAAGATAGGGTTTAGAAATTGAAAAAATGTAATATATGCTGATGTACTCAGAGAAACTTTAGAAGTGATATGAAAGGAAGAAAAATCTATTGAACAGCTAAGAAGACCAACCCTAAGGCTAATTAGAGTTAGAGGGAAATTATATACAGCACATGTACAATAAAAAAATCTATTTACAGAAATCATAGCACAAGGCTGAGGCAGGTAGATTGGTGCGAATTTGAGACAAGCCTGGGCTACAAAAGTGAGGTCAAGGCCAGCCTGAACTGCATAGTGAGACCCTGTCTCAAAAAGAAAAAAGAAAAAAAATCATAGCAGAAAACTTCCTGTGTATGAGGAAAGAACTTAATGTACAGGAAAGTGAGGCCCACAGGCATCAAATGGCTACACTGAAAATAGACGCTCCAAACCAGGCGTGCTGGTGCATGCCTGTAATCCCAGCACTTGGGAGGCTGAGGCAGGAGGATCAGTGCAAGTTTGAGACCAGACTGGGCTACAAAAATGAGCTCCAGGCCAGCCTGAACTGCATAGCGAGACGCTGTCTCAAAAAGACAAAAAAAAAGAAAAGAAAAGAAAAGAAAATAGATGCTCCCTATTATGTAGGCAAATTTCCAAGTGTGTAACAAAAAGAATCTGATGTTGAGCTGTAAAAGGCTTAAATTGGGGCCTGGCAGGATGGCTCAGTGGTCTAAAGCGCCTGCTTGGGGAAGCTTGGGCGGCTTCAGGGACCGCGGTTCAATCCCTGGCACCACATGCTGTGCCAGCCCTGCCCTTGGGGTGGCCTGATCCGGCCATAAAAATGAGTAAATAAAAAAAACAAAGGTTCTGAAACAAGAATAAAAATTTTAAAAAAAATTCTAAAAAAAAAAAAAAGGCTTAAATTAACAGTTTCTGATATTGTCAGTTCTGCCAGTAATCCATTGTGATCAGGGAATACTGGACTAGGCATACAACTACTTTTTCTTAGTTCAATGAGAAGAATTTTTTTTAGAATTTATTTATTTTTTAATTTTTTTCTTGTTTCAGAACTTTTGTTTATTTATTCATTTTTATGGCCGGTTCAGCCCATCCTCAGGGCAGGGCTGGCGCAGCATGTGGTGCCAGGGATTGAACCGCGGTCCTGCAGCCACCCAAGCTTTCCTAAGCAGGGGCTTTAGACCACTGAGCCATCCTGCCAGGCCCAAGAAGAAATTTTTCATATCAACAATGATTAGAAAAATTATCATGTGTACACCTTGTGCTCTGTATAACTACTATAAGGGCATTGATACAATAGGCATTGTATCAGTTATTGGGAGTGTACTACTAATGTGCTTCAAAAATGTCACATTGTTATTTCTTTTTTAAAATTTATTTATTTATTTATTGTTTCAGAACCTTTGTTTGTTTGTTTATTCGCTCATTTTTATGGCTGGCTCAGCCTGCCCTGAGGGCAGGGCTGGCGCAGCATGTGGTACTGGGGATCAAACCGAGGTCCCTGAAGTCGCCTAAGCTTTCCCAAGCAGGTGCTTTAGACCACTGAGCCATCCCACCAGGCCCCTGTTATTTCTTATTAAAAGAAAAAAAATAAATAAAATAAAAATAAAAAAAAATGTAAGAAAAAAAAGAATCTGAAATGTGTCAAAACAAAGCATAAAATCACTTATAAGTGTAAACTCATTTGGATCAGAGCCGACTTCTCAATATACACTTTAAAAGGCATGTAATCTTGAAGTGTTTTAAGCCTCAAATAAAATACCATTCAACCCAGACTAACATATCTTGAAAACTATCTCAAAATTGATGGATGGGCAGCTGAATAGCTAAGAGCATTAAAATGCCTGCCAGTAGATGCAGGGGCCAGCAGTTTGATCCCCAGGCCTGCTCTCCTGGCCTGCCTCTGGGGCACACTGAGACAGCAATTGAGACTGGGCGTGGTAGAGCGTGACTGTAATCCCAGCTCTTGGGAGGCTGTAAACAGGTAGATCACTACAAGTCTGGTCTAGTAACCCTGAATACCCTGTAGACCCTTCCCAAAAAATGAAAAAGAAAATTGATGGAGAAGTAAGGTGCTTCTCTGAGAATGCCTTAAGAGATTCATGAACACAAAGCCAGCACTCCATAAAATACTTAAGGTCTTGGACAGAGAAAATAAATCCAACAATGGTAAAAAGCTCAGATGGAGTCAATACATAAAACAAGGTGAGTATGGCCGGGCGTGGTGGCGCACGCCTGTAATCCCAGCACTCGGGAGGCTGAGGCAGGAGGATCAGTGCGAGTTCGAGACCAGCCTGGGCTACAAAAGTGAGCTCAGGACCAGCCTCAACTGCATAGTGAGACCCTGTCTCAAAAAGACAAAAAAAACAAAACAAAACAACAACAAAAAAACCAAGGTGAGTAGTTAAATGCAAAGGGCTGGCCTTGAGTTCACTTTTGTAAGTAGCCCAAGCTGGTCTGGAACTCCCACTGATCCTCCTGCCTCAGCTTCCCAAGTGCTGGGATTACAGGCATGTGCCACTACACCCGGCACTAATACTGTTTTTTTTTTTTTTAAAGGAAGAAAGATTATTATTATTTTATTTATTTATTTATTTATTGTTTCAGAACCTTTATTTGTTTATTCACTCATTTTTTTTTTTTTTTTTTTTTTTTGTGGGACCAGGGTTCGAACTCACAACCTTGCACTTGCCCAGCAGGCACTTGTGCCTCGGAGCTATCTCCCCAGCCCCTATTCACTCATTTTTATGGCTGGCTCAGCCTGCCCCAAGGGCAGGGCTGGCGTAGCATGTGGTGCCGGGGATCAAACCACGGTCCCTGAAGCCACCCAAGCTTTCCCAAGCAGGCGCTTTAGACCACTGAGCCATCCCGCCAGGCCCTGTTTTTTTTTTTTAATGATTTATTTTTTTTCTTGTTTCAGAACTTTTGTTTGTTTATTTATTTATCTTTAAGGCTGGCTCCTGCCGGGCCCCAAAGAATCTCACTTTTTTTTTTTTTTTGTGATGCTGGGGATTGAACTCTGCTCCTTGTGTTTGCCAAACAAGTACTTATTCTACTGAGCTATCTCCCCAGCCCCTAATACTGTTGATAGTTGTGGGTAGAAAAGTTTTATGTAGCTGGGCATGATGGTGCATGCTTACATTTGCAAAACTCTGCGAAGCTGAGACAGGATGATCAAAATTTTAATCCCAGCTTGGATGACTTAGTGAGTTATCCTGTCTCAAAATTAAAAATACAAAAGAACTCGGGGTGCAGTTTAGTAGGAAGACCCTACTACTGCTAAAACCAACCAACCCTAAACTCCTTTGTTTATACTGTAATATGCCTTCTCCTAAGTTTTCTGTCCCTGAGGCATGCATGTGAATACTTAGATATGAATATTTCCATCTTTATGTGCTTTGAAATTAGACTTTGCTTTGTATTAATCATCTGCTTTGGCATAACACAAGTTTTATTTATTTATTTTTTTGTCTTTTTGAGACAGGGTCTCGCTATGCAGTTCAGGTTGGTCCTGAGCTCACTTTTGTAGCCCAGGCTGGTCTTGAACTCGCACCAATCCTCCTGCCTCAGCCTCCCAAGTGCTGGGATTACAGGCGTGCGCCACCACGCCCGGCATAACACAAGTTTTAGAGGCTCTTGTATCCTCCCCTCACCAGAACTCTAAAAAGGTAGAGTTGTTTTTAGTTTTCTGTGGTGAAAATGAAGTTGGAAAAGCTAGAATTGACAGGTAATTATTTTGTTTACTATGCAGCAGGTTTTCTCCAGTGAATTTGTCTTGACGTTATCCAAGTTTATAAAAACATTTTGTAATTTTCCAGTAATCATAACTGTAAAAGGTGGATGAATATTTTGTACTTTTTTTTGTCTTTTTGAGACAGGGTTTCAGTATGTAGTTCAGACTGGCCTTGAGCTCACTTTTGTAGCCCAGGCTGGTCTCGAACTCACATCGATCCTCCTGCCTCAGCCTCCCAAGTGCTGGGATTACAGGCATGCGCCAGCATGCCCGGCTCTATTTTGTACTTTCTGATTAAGAAAGAGAATAACAAAAGTAGCTCTATAGTCTTCAGTACTGAAGCTTTAAAGTGAGTTAATTTAATTGGGCTGTAATCGTAGCCCTTGGGTGCGGTAGGATTGTCCCAACTTGAGGCCAGCATAGGCTACAATAGAAGTTCAAGACTAGCCTGAATTACATAGTAAGACACTGTCGCAAAAACCAAAACCAAAACACAAAGCGAAATAAATGAGTTAATGTCAGTGAATAATAAGTATGATACTGTACTTCATGTATCCTTCAATGACACCAGTCGAATCTCCATTGATTTAAGGTGAGGCTGATGCTGGAGGCCAGAGTAGGTGCTAACTCTTACTAATTGTATAGTAATGTCTGTGCTAATTTCATTAAAGCTATTTTAACCATGGAGCTGGTTCATGTAGTGTTTTCCTTCATGTGTTTTACATACTTTTGTCTACTGACAGTTGTATTTTTGAAAATTCCAAATTCACTGCCTAGCATATTCTTCTCTGTGAATATTTATATCTTTTGCAATATCCATGTATGACTATAGAGCTAGATTCTGCTTTATTTTTTATTTTTTATATGTTATGGCCAACTTAGCCTGCCCTGGGTGTGAGGCTGACACAGCATGTAGTGCCACAGTTCCTGTGGTTGCCTAAGCTTGCCTAACCAGGCGCTTTAGACTTTTGAGCCATCTTGCCAGCCCAGATTCTGCTTTAATATTTGCAAGTATATTAAGTATATTTGTTTCTAAAAATAATCTACTTGCTCCCCAATCATTTGTAAAACTTCTATACCCGTTGCATTGTTCCAGAATTCACTACTGCTTAATAAGGTCTGTTTAACTTCAGATAAGTGCATTTGAAATTTAATTAAATTTTTTTTTTTTTTTTTTTTGTGGGACCAGGGTTCGAACTCACGACCTTGCACTTGCCCAGCAGGCACTTGTGCCTCGGAGCTATCTCCCCAGCCCCAATTTAATTAAATTTTATAGAGAGAATCACAGTGACATAATGTGAAAGCACTTTGTATCAGAAATCAGTAGTGATTTGTATAAATTTTAGTGACAGATACTCTAGGTTTTTTCCAGGGCACATTAGTAATTTGATTTCTAAACATAAAAAACACTCCTTTTCCAGCTCTGCCTCTTCATCTCCGGTCAAAAGGCCTTATGAAATAGAACATACTGGTGACCTTTATTATTTTTACTTCCTTTAAAAATATTTTTCTAACAGTTAAATCTTCTAAACCCAGTGACAGAGTCATTGTGAAGTTAGTCAAGCTTAACTTTTCTTTTTTTTAAATTTATTTATTTATTTATTTATTTATTTATTTATTTATTTATTTAAATCCACTGAGCTATCAGACTGGACTTTAGTCAAGCTTAAATTTTAAAGCCTTAGCCGGGCGTGGTGGCTCATGCCTGTAATCCCAGCACTGGGGAGGCTGAGGCAGGAGGATCAGTGCGAGTTCGAGACCAGCCTGGGCTACAAAAGTGAGCTCAAGGCCAGCCTCAACTGCATAGCGAGACCCTGTCTCAAAAAGACAAAAAAAAAATTTAAAGCCTTTTCCTTGCCTTGACCTTCTTGTAAGACCCTAGAAAGTGTATTAGCAGTGAATTCATATGGTAATGATGTTGTAAAATTTGCAAAAATAAAATATTTTAACCAAACAGTCTTGTGAGCCCCGTTTATTTTCATTTTAACTGTTCCATTAAAGTTTACTTTTATGTTCAGTTGTATCAGAGTGGGAAGGAACATTTTGGAAATCTTACCAAGGAATTTTTTTTTTTTTGAGACAGGGTCTCACTGTGCACTTCAGGCTGGCTTTGAGCTCACTTTTGTAGCCCAGGCTGGTCTCGAACTCACAACGATCCTCCTGCCTCAGCCTCCCACGTGCTGGGATTACAGGCATGAGCCACCACGCCTGGCTACCAAGGAATGTTAATGTGACAACATGTTTATTTTAGGGTTAGTAGGCTATTTGGCTATGCATGATTCCTGATTACCACACATAGCAATGTTTTTATATTTAGTGGATAGTGTACAGAGGTTTTACTAGGAATTTTGGTGATGAATAGCTTCCCAAAATACTTCCTAGCTTCCCACGATGGCTTCCTGTTATCCATGGTGCTTATTCAGTGTCATAACATGATCATGTAGGGCATAGCGTCAAACTAATAAATGAATGATAGCAACTCAAAAGGATGTAAGATTAGTCACTGTATAAGTGAGCTTGAAATGGCTTGAAGTCTTACAGCTTACATATAAAAAACTTAGTACCTTCCTTAAATTGGAAAACAATGCTAAAATTTATCAATACTCATATGTGTTACTGAAAGGAACTTTTATGTGCCCTCACAAAAACATTTACCTAGAGGAAAGACTGAATTGTGTTTCTTTTTTCAATATAGAAAATGATTTTATGAAGTCAACAGCAAATGAAGCCCCAGTTAGACTCTATAGCCAGAGAGTAAGAAAAGAACATATTGTAATTATATCAGGCATTATTTAAAAGATGCTATTTTTGGAGGTTCATGGTACTTGTTATCTTTAAAAATTGTAAATTGCAAGTTTTTGTTATGCATTCAGGATATTTAATATGGTACAGAATTTTCTCAATTTTAATTTTGTAGCCTTTTTATTCTGATTTTTCCAACTTGTTGGAGTATCACTTCCCAAGTAGATATTGATGATGATCTGGATTTCTGCAAGATTTGTTGTGATTTTGCCCTTTTCTTTCCTAGTTGCATGGATTTGATTCAGTTTTCTTTCCTTTTTTTTGGGATAAGATTGAGTAAGGGTTTGTTTATTTAATCTTTCAAATAAGCAGCTCTTCAATTCATTGATTCTTTGCATTGACATCTATTCTGATCTTTGTAATTTCTTCCCTTCAGTGCACTTTGGGTTTAAAGTGCTCTTTTCTGTTCTAGAAGTTTGAGGTTCAACATTAGGTTATATATTTGAGCTCAGCTGCATTTTTCTGATGTAGGAATCCAGTGCTATCATAAGATTGTTTGCCGGATGTGATGGTGCAAGACTAATTCCAAGGCCCAGGAGGCTGAGGCAGGAGTATCATTGAAAGTTCAAGACCAACCTGGGCTACAAAGTGAGCTCAAGGCCAGCCTGAAGTGTGCAATGAGATTCTGTCTCAAAAAGACAAAAAAAAAGATTTTTTTTATTATGTTCTGTAAGTTCCTGTATGTCATAGTGACATTACTAGTTTATTTTTATTTATTTATTTATTTATTTTTTGCGCAACTGGGGATTGAACTGAGGCCCTTGCCCTTGCCAGGCCAGTGCTTATTCTACTGAGCTATCTCCCCAGCCCTGACATTATTAGTTGCAGAAACCATCTCATTTCTTCTTTATCTGTGACACACTGGTTGTTCAGTAGGGTGTTAATTTCCATGTGTTTATGAATGTCTTGTGGTTTCTTTTGCTGTTAATTTCCATTTTCTTTGCAGTATGATCTCATAATGTGTGTTTTCATTACTTTTCTCTCATTGCTGGGATAAAATGCCAAGCAACCAAAATTAAGAAAGGAAGGGCTGGGGAGATAGCTCAATGAAATAAGTGCTTATTTGGCAAGCAAAGGTCCTGAGTTCAATCCGTGGTACCACAAATAAATAAATAAATAAATGAGGAAGGAAAGGTTTATTTGGCTCACAGTTTGTGGAGATTTCAGTCTGTACCTACCTGCTCGAAGGCAGAGTGGCAGATGGCAGAAGCCAACGTTTTATGGTGGCAGAAAATAGCAACCGCAAAAGGGAAGAGTATCGGTAGTAGCATAGCAAAGGGCAAACCTCTCTCCCTTATACTGCATTCAGTCTGTCTGTCCCAGGGCCAGTGTAGCATTCACTCCCACAATCCTAGTAGCTCTCACACTCAGAATTCCAACATTAGATCATTAATTAATTACAAACTCTAGAAGCCCACCACCCCATCACTGCATGAGGCATTGGGGGGAAAACTAGACACAAACCATAACAATATCCATGGAATAATTCTAATTTCTTTGCATTTGTTTAAGCATGTTTTATATCAAATATGTGGTCTATTTTTTTTTTTTTTTGTCTTTTTGAGACAGGGTCTCGTTATGCAGTTGAGGCTGGCCTTGAGCTCACTTTTGTAGCCCAGGCTGGTCTCGAACTCGCACCAATCCTCCTGCCTCAGCCTCCCGAGTGCTGGGATTACAGGCGTGCGCCACCACGCCCGGCAATGTGGTCTATTTTGGAGAAAGCCTCATGAGCTCTGAGAACAATGTGTGTTCTATTGTTGTGGAGCGGAAGAGTGTCAATATCTGTTGCTTATTTTTCCAAATGTTCTGATATTTGTTGATGTTTTTGGCTAGTTGATCTATTTGTGATAATGGATATTGAGATTCCCCCTTATGGTTGTTTGTTTGTTTGTTTGTTTGTTTGTTTTTGTGGGACCAGGGTTCGAACTCATGACCTTGCACTTGCCCAGCCGGCACTTGTGCCTCGGAGCTATCTCCCCAGCCCCTCCCCCTTATGGTTGTATTAGTGCTTATCTGATTTTTCATATCCATTGATATTTGTTTTATAGGGTTGAATGCATTTGTAGTTGGTGCATACATGTCTTTTGTCTTGGATGATTCCCTTAACAACTACATAGTGCCCTTCTTTGTCTCTTCTGATCAATCTTGGCTTGAAATGCACTTTCTCTGCAAATGGAGTAGCAATCCCTGCTTTTTCTGTGTTCCTGTTACATGGAGTATTGTTGTTGTTATTATTATTATTACTACTATTTTGTATTTTAGTAAGGGTCTAGAGGGTTACAGGGTCTCACTATGTAGATCAGACTCATAGTGATCCACCTGTGTTCAGCCTTCCAAGAGCTGGAATTGCAGGTGTGTGCCACCATGCCGGCCATCTCAGCACACCCTAGGGACACAGTAGGCTGGGGATTGAACCCTGGCCTCTGCATCTGCCTAAGCAGGTGCTTTAATCTGTGGAGGTATTTGGCCAGCCCTGGAGTATAATGTTATTTCCTCTACTTTTTAGTCTACGAATTTCTTTTTGAGTTAAGTGTGTTGTTTACAGTATGTTTTTCAGTTTCAATTTTTGATCAGTTCTGCAATGGGTTTCTTTTCATTGGTAAATTTTGATAACATACAATCAGTGGTTACTAACCATACCTATTGACCTTTTTTGTCGCATTTTCCTGTTTTTTTTTTTTTCCTTCATTCTGTTTATTTATTTTTATTTTATTTTTGTTTTGTGGTACTGGGGATCAAACTTGAGACCTTGTGCTTGCCAGGCAGGTGCTTATGCCACTGAGCTATCTCCCCAGGCTCCCTCCTGTTTCGTTGCTTATCTTGGCTGGTGGATTTTCTATTTGGATTCTTTCAATTGTTGTCTTTTTCTAGAATATTCTTTTGAAAGTTTATAGTTGTTAGCTAGTCATGAATTTCTACAGTGTTATTTATCACAAAGGTATCTCATTTCTTCATTAACTTTGAAATATTACTTTGTAGGGTACCTCAGTCTGGATGGGAAGTTGTTTTCTTTCAGGGCTTGAAATACTTCACTACAACCTCTCCTTGACTTAAGGATTTGTGTTAAGAAGTCTATCCTGATTCTAGTGGGTTTTCCTTTATAGGTGATTTGGTTATTTGTTTCTTTCTTTCTTTTTTTTTTTTTTTTGAGACTGGTTATTTGTTTCTTTTGTCTAACTTTTTTTTTTTTTTTCGGGACTGGTGATTGAACTCAGGCCATTGTGCTTGCCAGGCAAGCACTTATTCTACTGAGCTGTTTCCCTGGCCCCTGTCTAACAACTTTTAATATTCCATTCTTGTGTTGAATTTTCAGGATCTTGACTATCATATATCTTGAGGTAGGATTTTTTCTCAATTGATGTTCTATAATATATGCCTTACTTATCTGTATGTCAAAATCTTTTCCTTTTTTGAGATGTATTGTGCTGTTAACTTCTCTGAACAGAATTTTTTTAATCTGTTTTGTGCTTTATTTTATGTATTTTAGTACAAGGTCTGAAGGGTCTCACTACACAGTTTGGACTCATAGTGATCCTCCTGTTTTCAGCTTCCCAAGTGCTGGGATTACGGTGTGTGTCACCATGCCCAGTCTCAGTGCACCCCAGGCACAGGGCTGGCACGGCACTCTGGGGAATGAACCCCAGTGCATGCGTTTAAGTAGGTGCTTTAGTCAACTGAGCTATTTGGTTGGCCCTTGTGCTTTCTTCAGATTTATTGTTGTTTCCAATTAATCTTTTTTTTTTTTTTTTTTTTGTGGGACCAGGGTTCGAACTCATGACCTTGCACTTGCCCAGCAGGCACTTGTGCCTCGGAGCTATCTCCCCAGCCCCATTTCCAATTAATCTTGTATTAACCATGTCCTCTGTTATTGTGGTCACCATCCCTTTAGTTATTTGTGGAATTATTTCTGATATATCTTTTGTAGAAACTAATCAGTCTCCTTCCTTTTGCTACCATTTCTGAAAGTTCAGTTGAGTTTGTTTTTATTTCTTCTACATTGGTGCCATCTAGATTTGCCTTTGGTGAGCTGGAGGTCTGGAATTGCATTTTGCTTCCATGATTTCTCATTTTCTATGTTTTTAAATTTGTTTTCTGCAGTAATGCTTATAAGTTGCTTATGGTGTATAGGTTTCATAATAATATTGAGACATCTTTAGGAAATGATTACTCTTTAGAGATGTCTTCTAGGTGTAGCTGTGTTTTAGCTTTTGAGCCTGACTCAAAATCTGTTAACTTGATACCTTTAACTGTAGGCACAGAATTTTTAGTTATGTAATAAAATCTAAAACAACCCAAAGGGCTGGCTAGAGAGCTCAGCAGATTAAAGTGCCTGCTTAGGCAGATGCAAGGGCCAGGGGTTTGATCCCCACCCTGTTGTGCTGGCCCTGCCTTCAGGGCATGTGGAGAGGTGATTGAGACTGGGCATGGTAGCATGCCTGTTACCCCAGCACTTGGGAGGTTGAAAAACAGGAATGATCATTGCAAGTCCAATCTGTGTAGTGAGACCCTGTAAGCCCTGTAGACCCCATACTAAATATATAAAAAAAAACCCCACAGATAATTATATAGAATAAATATCCACTTACTATATTTATTTTACACTTAGGGCAAAATTTTTTAAGAGGTAAAAAGAAAAAAGTAGAAAAGGAAAACAGAAAGAGGTTAGAAATGAGGCTATAGAACACAGGAAGATTATCTGAATTTTAGGAAACTAGTGAAGAGAATGGGAGAGAAAGGAAAAAAAAAAGAAGAAAACAAGCTAAAACAGTGTTCACACAGGCAAACATGCAAATAATTTTTTTTTTTTATTATTTGGGGGAAAGAGATACGTGTAAAGGAACAAAACCAACAACAACAACAACAACAACAACAACAAAACCCCAAGAAAAAAGAAACAAAGAGATTTCACTGTAACTTCTAGCCTGTGCTCATTATCTGGAATATACAGTTTTGTGATTGCATCCAGTTTTGTGCATGGCTCTGCTTTCACTGGCAGAGAAAGAAGGCAGATGGAGACCAGATCTAAGCTAGATAATTCCAGGAAGCTTACAGTAGGATTAGAGCAAGGTGTGTAATCACTACAGATCCTATAGAAATTCAGAAGATCATCAGTGCCTACTTTGAAACTCTTCAAGGCTAGGGAGATAGCTCAGCAGTCTAAATGCCTGCCTGGCAAGTGCAAGGACCAAGTCTCTATCCCCAGTACTGCATGCCTTTGTGGCCTTGCATTGTTCCAGACACTGAAACCCGGTGTGGTCCTGCATGCCTGTAATCTCAGCAGTGGGGAGAGTGAGACAAGATCACTGAGTCCAAGCTGTGTAGAGAGACCCTGTGCCAAATCAGTCAGCCAGTCAGTCAATCTATATCCATCTATGCATCCATACATCTGTTGTATGTGCACCCTTGTTTATAGCAGCACAATTGGTCATAGCTAAATCCTGGAAACAGTGCAGTTGCCTATCAACCAAAGAATGGGTAAAGAAGATGTGGTATTTTTATTATTTTTTTTTTGTGGGACCAGGGTTCGAACTCACGACCTTGCACTTGCCCAGCAGGCACTTGTGCCTCGGAGCTATATCCCCAGCCCCGATGTGGTATTTTTATACAATGGAGTATTTTTTAAAAAATGTATGTGTGTATGTATGTATGTATGTATGTAATGGCCAGCTCAGCCTGCCCTGGGGGTGGGGCTGGTGCATGTGGTGCCAGGGATCGAACTGAGGTCCTTGTGGTTGCCTAAGCTTGCCAAGGCAGGCACTTTAGACTGCTGAAGTATCTTGCTGGCCCTAGAGAACGTATGCTTAAGTGAAATAAATTACACCCACATGTACAAACATCATATTGTCTCCTTAGTGTAATAACCTGAAAGAGAAAAATGGAATCTGAAGGGTACTGGGAAAAGAGAATGAACTTATTGAAAAGGAAAAGAGTTACTGAGGTAATGAGAAGTGCAGAACAGGGAGTGGGGGAAATATATATATATATATATATATATATATATATATATATATATATATCCAGAATGGTTTGTACAACTGTACTGTACATTTCTGCTGGCCTATGGGAAGGACTAGATAATAATTAATTTGTTTTATCTCCTCTTTTAAATTGGTTGTATTTTTTCTCTTCTTAATTTCTTACACATTTCTTTCTTTTTCCAATGTTACATGCATATATCTAGTAATAGCTGTTTGGAAGACACCACTATGTGTATTACAACAAATACTGTGCAATTCATATCACTTTGTTAAGTGAAATTCTGTATCACTTGTATTTTTTTCTGTTTTCATAAAAGCCAAAAAAAGCCAAATTAAATTTGCATAAAAATTAATAAATTTTCTTTCTTTATTTTTTTGAATTTTAATTTTTATTACTTTTAATAAGAGAGTTTCAAAACATGTTAGTAGTACATTCACAATAGTTGAGACACTGCATATTGTTGTCCTCACAAATGTTATGACAAATTTTCTAATCAATATTGGTTCTGAAATAAGAATGCACGCCATTCTGAGAGGGTTCCTGTCACAGCGCGGAGATCAGCGAATAAGAAACAAAGGTCCAATACTCATTCTCATGTAGTGGTAAAAAAGACTGAAATGGTTATCTATGCTATGATATACGCATGGATACTTAAAATAAAAATATTCGATGATGCGTGAGTCATCGTCTCAGATTTAGCGCTCCTGTGCTCCTGTTAGGCACTCAGATATTTAAGAGGATTTGTGACTGGCATAGCATTATTTACATATGTTTTATTTGAAAATACATTGCTCATAACAAATACAGATGGTCTGTTTATAGATATGTACATATATTAGTAGATCTTTATAACTCTATATTTTTAGAAGAATGTATTCCTGTGTTTGTTTTTCATTGAACAGAGAGCCTCCAGTAATATGAAGCAACGAATTTTGGTGGATATTCACTATCTTAATAATGGCTCTCATTTGACATACTCAAAATGTCATATTTTATTTTGTCATTCAAAACCTTAATGCTATTTTAGAAAAATGTTAAATGGAAGTGCACAGAGAGAGTAATAAAAACAAACTGTAAGAATTAAAAAAAAAATATTGGTTCGGAGCGGGTGGAAGAAAAAGGAAGAGAAGAAAAAGTTTTCTTTGAACTAGGAGAAAGTAGTTGAATATATCGTCCAATGTTTCATAATTGCAGTGAGTAACCAGTGAAATTGGCAATATTGAAGGCTGTTGATTTAAGCCTCTTACAGCTCATCATACTAATCTGGCTGTGCATTTTATGCCTTGTAATTAAGCTTTTCTGTTGGGTGATCAAGTGCAAGCCAAAGCAAGACCTGTCTAACAAAACTTTCATCATTTGTACTTTCCAGGGTCAGATCTCCTCAGGATTAACTTTGGAACCATGTGCAGTGCTTTGTAGAACTGTTGTCAGTGTCAGCTATCAGGATGAGTCACGGCCAATGCTTGACCAATTTGCTCTCTGGGAAAGCCTGAGAACGTTTTCTCCCCAAGTGGCTCTCCCTAGGCACACTATACTTCACTTATCCTTTTCCTCTGAGGTCCCATAATCTCCTTGACCAGAAAATTTGGGACACCTCTGAGTTAGTTATAGGATGTTACAGCACAGGTTCTCTTATATCCTGAGTCCTTACTGACCTTGAAGGCTAGGGCCATAATATTGGTTATCCTCGTAGCCCTTCATTTTCTCCAATTTTTGGTCTGTTAACTTACATTCTAAATCCTCCAGCAGAAAAGCTCCATGATATAATTACTTCATAACATAGGTAATTGAGCTCAATCTCACTCCCTTTCTAAATATCATACATCTTAGACTTAGTTTGACATTGGTATTTTCCTTGATATTCTAATAAATCTCTACATATTGTGATAAAAACAGTTACACATTTTTACACAGACATTTAGAAATCTAAGGATGTAGAAAATTGTATCCTGTCAATCCTATGGTATTTCACCTAGTCTTTTATTCTCAATTAATACCCTTTTAAAAATCTCTTTGTTAAACAATCATTTACTTGAGAGAGTATAGCAGTAACTAAGTTTACAATAGAAGCAGCACACATCTGGAAGTCCCAAATGACATGCATTCCAAGTGTAGTTTTAGTGTTGCTTCAAAAATTTTGATTTCAGTACAGCTCTGTTATGCCTTTCCATTTTTATTTCTTCTTTAAATTTCTTATACTAGGGAGACTATATATTTACACTTGTAGGTCTGGTTTATTTCACTTATGAGTATATGCTCAATATACATCCATTTATATATGAAGTCTTCCAGCTTATCATTCTTTATAGCTGAGTAATATTCCATTGTATAAAAATAACACATCTTTTTCAGCCATTCGTCAGATGATGGGCATTTTGGTTGTTTGAAAGATTTTGCTATCACAAATTGTGCTGCTATAAATATAGGTGCACAGATATCACTATGGTATGATGCTTTCATTCTTCTGGGAAAATTCCCAGTAGGGAGATAGCTGGATTGAATGGGATTTCCAGTTCTAGTTTTTTAAGGATCCTCCGCACTGCTTTCCATAATGGTTGCACCAGTCTGCATTCCCACCAGCAGTGGAGAAGTGTTCCTTTTTCTCCACAGCCTCTCAAGCATTTGCTGCTGGTTGATTTTTTTATCATGGCCATTCTTTCTGCGGTGAGATGGTATCTAAGTGTTGTTTTAATTTGCATTTCATGGATGGCTAGTGATGTACAGCATTTCTTCATGTATTTATAGGCTTGATGAATTTCTTTCTCTGAGAAGTGTGTGTTCATCTCAGATGCCCATTTCGGGATTGGGTCTTTGAATTTTGGAACCCTAATGGTTTTAGTTCTGTTTTTTATTTATTTTTTTCTTGTTTCAGAACCTTTGTCTGTTTATTCACTCGTTTTCATGGCCGGCTCAGCCCGCCCCAGGGCAGGGCTGGCGCAGCATGTGGTGCCGGGGATTGAACCATGGTCCCAGAAGCCGCCCAAACTTTCCCAAGCAGGTGCTTTAGACCACTGAGCCATCCCGCCGGGCCCCTTTAGTTCTTTATAGATTCTAGATAGAAGACCTTTGTCTGAGTTCTTATCAGTTAAAATCTTTTTGAAATTTGTAGGTTGTCTTTTCACTCTCTTGATAATTTCTTTTGACATGCAAATCATCTTAGCCAGAGGAAGTCCCATTTGTTGATGCTTTCAAATGTTTTTTTCTTGTTTCAAAACTTTGTTTGTTTATTTATTTTTATGGCTGGCTCAGCCTGCCCTGAGGGCAGGGCTGGCGCAGCATGTGGTGCCAGGGATCGAACCGCGGTCCCTGCAGCCGCCTGCAGGTGCTTTACACCACTGAGCCATCCTGCCTTGCCCCGATGCTTTCAAATGTTAAACGTGCATTTTGAGTTTTGTCCTTGATTTTTTCCCTACCCCAATATCAAGATTTTCTCCCACTTTCTCATCCAGGAGATTTAATGTTTCTCTTTTAATATTTAGATCTTTAATCCATTTCAACTTTAGTTTAGTGCATGGTGATAGACTAGGGTCAAGTTTTAGTTTTTGGCATGTAGACAACCAATTTTTCCAGTTAAAGAGGCTGTCTTTCTTCCAGTAAGCATGATTGGTCCCTTTGTCAAAGATAAGGTGGCTGAATGTGCTTGTATCTGCTTCTGCATCTTCTAATCTATTCCACTAATCCTCAGGCCTTTCTTTTTTTTTTTTTTTTTGCTAGTACCATGCTGATTTTATTTTTTATTTTATTTTATTTTTTTACATATAATAAAATTTATTTATTTATTATCAAGCCATTGTTACAAATTTGAGTTTGAACCAACTTAAAGGACTATTAGTCCTTTTTTTGTTTTGTTTTTTTGTTTTTGTTTTGTTTTGGGTTTTTTTTGCCATGAAATGTGTTTTATTTTCATTCAACATACAAATATTCCTTGATACTGCATTGCCTTTAGAGTTAGCTAAAGGCTAAATTGGCTCCAATCTTTTATGGCCAGCAATAGGGTTCTCCTTCAATGAGCCCTTTTGGTCCCTGTATGTAGCCTGCTTCTAGTTCATTGGCAACAGAGCTGTCAGTGATTTCATCCCTTAAATTCTTCACCTAAGTCATGACATCCTTCAGGTTAAAGTTCACAAGAGCTTCTATTAAATCAGTTGTTAATTTAAAACTTGGGAGATGGGAGTGGTAACAAAAATGCTGACAGTTAAAACTGATGAGCCACAAAAAAAGCAACAAAGAATTTCAGGCATAAGCCGGGCGTGGTGGCTCACGCCTGTAATCCCAGCACTCGGGAGGCTGAGGCAGGAGGATTGGTGCGAGTTCAAGACCAGCGTGGGCTACAAAAGTGAGCTCAAGGCCAGCCTCAATTGCATAGCGAGACCCTGTCTCAAAAAGACAAAAAGACAAAAAAAAAAAAAAAAAAAAAAAAAAAAAAAAAAAAAAAGAATTTCAGGCACCAGAATACAGAACATGTTTTTTTTTTTAAATTTAATTTTTCTTAAACTTCATTCATGTATTTGTGTTATACTGCCCTGGGGGTGGGGCTGGCACAGCCTGTTGTGCCCAGGATTGAGCCTCGTTCCCTGCACTTGCCTGAACTTTCCCTAGGCAGGTGCTTTAGACCGCTGAGCCATCTCTCTGGCCCATGAAAATGTTTCCTTTTTTTGTTTAACTTTATTTGTTTATATTATGGCTGGCGCAGTCTGCCATAGGGGTGGGGCTGGTGCAGCATGTTGTGCCAGGGATCGAACCATTGTCCCTGTGCTTGCCTAAGCTTGCCTAAGCAGACACTTTAGTCCACTGAGCTATCTCGCTGGCCCCAAGAAAATGTTTGTTTCACACCAGTACATTAAATACATGTTGCAACATATGACATACCAAATCATGAAGACTATAAGTATTAATGTCAGTATTGCTTATATTTACAGAATATGATATTATATAAAATGTCTGTTATGTGTTGCAATGGATACATTAAATGCATTTGTTTGGCTAATGATCTCAATTAGGGCTTATTTGGGGGAGCAGAGGATATATTATGAGCAATTTGGAAAATTATTCTAGCCAGAACAATTAGACAAGAGAGAGAAATAAAAGGAATAAAGATTGGGAAAGAAGTTGAATTTGGGCCAAATAGCTCAGCGAATTTTCCTATAAAATTTTATTTTGGGGGAAATTAGTACATACACAGAACTTTTTTCACGAAACAATAATATAATTGGTATTGATACTATATGTATAAGTTAGGCTTATATCATAAATTATAAATTTCTTGATTCAAAATATGTTATTGGTCATAGGTAAAGCATGTTAGAATTTCTGGGTCACTGATGAGTCACTTTTCTGATTTTAGTCTCCACACCTACTTTTACATTCTGAAAACCTGATTATTTCATATTGAATTGTTCTGATTATTTCATATTGAATTGTTACATGGAAATGAGTACCATAATTTTCACTATATAAATTGTTTATGTCCTTTTTGAGCTTGTTTCCTAAGTACTTCATTTTTTTTTTTGGATGTTACTGTGCAAAGCATGCTTTCCCTAATTTCTCTCTCACTGTGTTCATTGGGTACAAAAATGCTATTGATTTTTGGGTGGGGACGTTGTTTCCTGCTATGTTGCTAAATGGTGATTAAATGTACAAGACTCTTGGCAGAGTTTTTGAGGTCCTCTATGTAGAGTATCATTTCATCTGCAAATGATGGAAATTGAACTTCTTATTTATTTATTTAATTATTTATTTTTGGTGTTTTTTAGGGAAGGGTCTACATGGTGTTCAAGGTCTTGCTACTAGATTGGACTCATACTGATCCGCCTATTTACAGAATTACCACAGCTAGGATTACAGGCACACGCTACTATGCTCAGTCTCAATCACTGTGTCAGTGTGCTCCCATAGTGGGGTCCGCATGGCAGGCCTGGGGATTGAAGTCCCGGCCCCTGCACCTGCTTGCAGGCACTTTAATTCCCTGAGCTATTTGGCCGGCCCAAATTTAACTTTTCCAATCTTTATTCCTTTTGTTTCTCTCTCTTGTCTAATTGTTCTGGCTAATATTTCCAAAAGTGTATTGAATAAGAGTGGAGACAGCATTCTTTTAAAAAAAAAAAATTTAAAGACTTTATTTTTTTTCTTCTTTTTTATTGTTTAAATTTAACATGGGTTATATTACATATTTTCATCATCAGATCAGTTTAGATTAATACATATAGGTATATAAGATTGATCAAACAATTAAACATTAGCCCTTCTAAATCAACATTACTTTTTTTTTCTTTTCCCCTTTCTTTTCTTTGAAAGTTGACATATTGCATATTGTCCTCACAATCGTTCTACAGAGTACAGTGTGTGGGCATGACC
>PVJA010030524.1:0-25715 GCA_004027025.1 Myocastor coypus | reverse complement strand
CTTCTTCTTCTTCTTCTTCTTCTTCTTCTTCTTCTTCTTCTTCTTCTTCTTCTTCTTCTTCTTCTTCTTCTTCTTCTTCTTCTTCTGTTATTTTAGGGAAGGGTCTACAGGGTGTTCAGAGTCTCACCGCTAGATCAGACTCGTAGCGATCCACCTGTTCACAATCTCCCAAGAGCTGGGATCACAGATGTACGCCACCACAACCAGGCTTAATTGCTGCCTCAGTGCACCCTGGGGGTGGGGCTGGCAAGGAAGGCCCAGGAATTGAATCCCTGGCCCTGTGCCTGCTGGCAGGCACTTTAAACCTCGGAGCTATTTGACCAGACCTAAACTCTTCACTTCTTAGCCAAGGCTTAATTCATGCAACAATTTCTTATATCTATTCTGAGCTGAATTACAGGGGAACAATTCTCCTGTTATATTAAATCCGTAAAGTTGCAGTACCTACTGTGATAAGGTCTCTTCTTTTAATTAGTTATTTTAAAATAAAACATAATTTTCTTTGCAGCATTTCTTCTACAAAATTCAATCTAATTCTGTATGTCTTGTGGGTTCCTCTGAGCAAGGACCATTTTCCAAGCTTTTAGAAATTTACTGTGCAGGTAAGATGATAACTTTACTCAAAGTTCTTCCAGTTTTGGAAGAAACTATTTTCTGTTCATTAATTTCGAATTTCCAACTACTGCAGGCCATGAACTAAGTGTTTGAATGTGACATTTTCACTTTGTATTTTCGTATTTAAATTCTATTACACGTAGCATTTACAGTCATCCATCTCCTCTCTCAAAACAAGTATTCCCATCCTTTCTCATTCTTTATTTCTCTTCTTCTTCCTCCTTCTCACCCTTTCCCCGCCCCTCTTCTTCCTCTTCTCCTCCTGCTCCTCCTCCTCCTCCTCTCTCTCTCTCTCTCTCTCTCTCTCTCATATAATAACTATGTATTTCCAAGCCTCACTGTCTCACTCTGAACCCAAGCCAGTTTAGACAGCAGTTGAAGGCATGCCACATGAGTAATGCTTGGAAGGAGACTGTCGGTAGCAAATCCTGGCTCCCTGGCCTGCAGGGTTGCTTAATCACTCTGTACCTCACTTTTTGTAAAGCATAATAGGGCATTGATTTTGTTAAGCAATTCTAATAAAAGCTTCTCTTCAAGTAACTGTTTGAGAACAAAGTCGAATTACATGAAGCATTTGGAACATTGGTTAATAAGGGCTGTTTATCTATAGTATCATTTGTCATTTAAACAAATTTTCTTTGAAGGAAAGAAAGGCAATGTTAACATCATCCTTTATGTGTCTTTTTTATGTGTTTAGTACATAAATAGTGTCTATAGGGTCTCACTACATAGATCAAACTCGTAAGAATCCTCCTGTTTTCAGCCTCCCAAGTGCTGGGATTACAAGAACATACCACCCGACCTGGCCGCTGCACTCTGCCTAAGCAGGTGCTTTAGTCCGCTGAGCTATCAGGCTGGCCCTATATGTCTTTAAGGTAAGTGCATAAGACTGGAAAACTATCAAACATGTATCCTAACTGTGCCCCAAAATGAAGTGTTAGCAGAAAAATCTTTTGACATCAGAACAGAGTGGTGTGCATTAAGGCCTATGCCCAGGAAAACCAGAAACACGTATAAAAAGAAATGGAATTCCAAGCTTCAGCTTCAAAAAGAATATTTCCTGGTGACAAATTTTGTTGAAGCTCTCAACCTGAAAGTGAAACACAGGCAAATTCTTAACTTGTGGGACAAATATCTGTCACCTATTAATGACTCTTATTAGCTACGTGGATATAAAGTAAGTTAAAGATGGCATTAAGTTATAACATCTACATATAATAGAAATTCAAGGTAAATTGCCCTGCCCACAGGGGGGACTTTTCTCATGCTGTAGTACACCTGATGCTAACCAGTCTGGGTTCAGGCAAGGAGCCTTGACTGCCGTTTTTTGCTCTTCTATCCCTAAGCACACAGCTTTCATCCTTAGGGTTGTAATAGAGCTGTTTCACCTCTGTCTTACATTGTGGTTCAGCCTGGAAGAATATTAGAGGAGGTATCAGTGTTAGGGAAACCAACCTCTCCCAAATACACTGACAGACTGGACTCATGTTTCTTCTTGTAGGTCAGAGCTGTACACCATGAGCACATCAGCTCTGAAGGCGTCTGAGACTGTATTTAGCCAGGCACCTGGGCACTCAGAAAAAAATAGTGCTTGTGCTAGTGAGAAGCGAGGATAGAATGAATGTGGGAGAGAGCCCTGGGTGTGCTGCTGCTCATCCCTACCTCATTGCAAGCTAGCAAGATGCCTTACATCTTGGGGTTACAGAAGAGAAAACTGAGGATATACAAATATATGATCATACATAAACTGGGCATGGTGGTGCCTGCCTATAAATCCAGCACTTGGGAGGCCGAAAACAGGAGAATCAGTATGAGTTGGATCTATGTAGTGAGACCCTATAGCCCCTGTACTAAATTATATAGATGTAGATATAGATATAGATATATAGATACAGATATAGTAGATGTAGACGTAGACATAGATAGATAGATAGATAGATAGATAGATAGATAGATAGATAGATAGATAGATAGATATCCATATACACAGTGTTAGAATTTACATCTGACTGATATTAAAAATAATATTCTGGAGCAAAGATGTCATGCTACGTCACAGCCCAAGGCCACAGGCAGCTTCCACTTGGAGCAAATATATGACCAGAAGGAGAGGCCAAGAGACCCCAAGAACCTTGTTACGTTTCTCTACTTAGTCATATCTGTCAAGGCTGAGCCTCTAAGACCCACACAAAATTCTCCTCTGCTGAAGCAAAAGGAGAAGATTTATCACTTAGATGTCACTGTTTGCTCAATCTTATTTTCTTTACCAAGTGCTCTTTCTTTTCAGTTATAGAGAGATCACATCAGTCACAAGCCATGGAGGTTACCTGGTTCCATTGCCAACCCTGTCTCTGACTCATTGGTGAAATTTAGGCAAGTTTCTTCCTTTGTAGACCACAGTTGTCTTACCTGTCAGTTCTCTGAGGTCAAATATGTTCTAAAGGTAACACAAGGACTAAATTAACTTGTACATATAAAGCAGATAGGAAAATGCCAAAACGTAAAACTTCATTAATATTTTATATCAGATTTATAGGCACATATATATTGGAGGTTTTTGCCACCAATGAATATTTTACAGTTACTAATGTATAATTTACTTCAAATACAATGTGTCAGCCATGGCACTCCATTAGACAAATTTCAGCACTTGCACGCACCCAGGTAATTATTGCATTCACTTGAGATTCATCTGCTTTCTCCCTACTGAGGCCAGCACCCAACAGCTATGACTTAAAGAGGACAGGGTTAGTTTGCTGTGTTTCAACCCATGCTTGGTTGCCTCGAGGAAGAGCCATCGTGATGCAGGGCCTGAGGGAGCAAAGCTGCCCTGTGCATGGCAGCCAGGGAGACAGCAGGGCAGAGCGCCAGAAGGCGCTGAGTGACAGAATCCAAAGCCAGGTCCACATGACTCCCTGACACACCTAGAGGTGTGCACCACCGATCTCCAGGGCAGATCCACCACCAGGTCCCTTCCTCCTCCTCCTCCTCCTCCTTCCTAGCCTGTCCCCTCTGCTATCCCAGAGACAATCACTCTCTGACTCTCTCACCATAGAATGGCTTTGTTCTCAGATTTCAAGGACACAGAGTGATAGAGAATACACCCCTATGTATGTGGCATTTATATGTCAGTGCATTTTTTTTGAGATTTATCACATGGCCCAGTGCACAATTAGTTCATTTAGTATTATTACTGCATTCCATACAATAAATTTTTGTTATTTTTTCTGGTGGGAATTCTAGTTGCTCCGATTTTTGGCAAACCTCAATATGGCTGTCTTGAATACTCCGTATAAATCCTATCATGGACATGCACTTTCATTTTCCTCTTGTAAATACCTAGGAGTGAAGCTGGTGAATGACAGCATAAATGTAAGGTTAATTTCCCAGAAAACTTTCTGACAGTTATCCACAGCAGTTACTATTTTACAACTCTACCAGCATACTATGTGAGCTCTGGTTACTTAATATCCCCACTCGCATTTGGTTTGTCTGTCTTTTATATTGTAACCATTCACGTAAGTGTGAAATAGTACGTATTAAAGGAATTGAAATTTTCTTCAGAAAGTTTAAAACTCCAGAGACCAGATGATGATACTGGCTCTATCAAGCATAAGGAACTCTTAAATGTTTAAGGAAATAGAGGATAAAGATCACTTCTAAAATCTTCAAGCCATGAGGGTAGGCAAAGACTTCATGGACAAAAATCAAAATGCAAACTTAACACTTGAAAGAACCAATGACTGGGACCTCCTCCGGCAGAGAAGTTTTTGCACGTCAAAAGAAATTATCAACAGAGTGAAAAAACAACCCACAAAATTGTGAAAGAATTTTAACCAATAAGTATTCAGATAAAGGTCTTCAATCTAGAATTTATAAAGAACTAAAAAGCCATTAGGGTACCAAACTTCAAAGACCCAATCCAGAAAAGGGCATCTCAGAGGAAGAAATTCAACAAGCCTATAAATACATGAAGAAATGCTCCACATTGCTAGCCATTCATGAAAAGCAAATTAAAGCAACACTTAGATACTATGTCACCCCAGAAAGAATGGCTATCATAAAGAAATCAACCAACCACAAATGCTGGAAAGGCTATGGGGAAAAAAGAACCAACCCTTCTCCACTGCTGGTGGGAATGCAAACTGGTGCATCCATTATGGAAAGCAGTGTGGAGACTCCTTTAAAAACTAGAAATGAAAATACCATTCAATCCAGCTATCCCCCTATTGGGAATACTCCCAGAAGAACTGAAAACATCATATCATAGTGACATCTGTACACCTATGTCCATAGCAGCATAATCTTTGATAGCCAAATCTTGGAAATAACCAAAACGCCCATCATCTGAAGAATGGTTGAAAAGATGTCGTATTTTTATACAGCTATACAGCTATAAAGAATGATAAACTAGAAGACTTCATATATAAGTGGATGTATCTTGAACATATACTCATAAGTGAAGTGAACCAGACCTATATGTGTACATATTGTATAGTCTCCCTAGTGTAAGAACTCAAAAGAAGAAATAAAAATGGAAAGGCTTAACACAGCTGAATGGAAACCAAGGACTTAAGCATTACACAGCAAATTGACTGCAAACAGAAAAGATAGGGAACATGGCAGGAGCAAAACCATGCACTTATATACAGAGGATGAGTTAGATAATGTTCCTAAGAATCACCAAAATATTTTTTACACTAAGGATAACAATGGGCAACACTAAAATTATGCTTGGAATGCCTGTCATTCTTGTATCTTAGATTTGTGCTGCTTCTAAAGTAATTTCAGTTTCTGCTATAATCTCTCTCTAGTAAATGATTGGTTTACAAGAAACAAAAAAGGGCATTAAATGAGAGTAAGAGACCAGGAAAAATGCCGTAGGATTGACCGGCTACAATTTTGTATATACTTAGATTTCTAAATGTCTGTGTAAAAATGTGTAACTGCTTTTATCACATTGTATAGGGATTTATTAGAATATCAATGATTGATGGAAAATACCAATTGCAAATTAAGTGTAAGATGTTTGATATTCAGAAAGACAGTGATGCTAAGTTTAAGTACATGTGTTATATAGCAATAGAATCATGATTTGTCTCTTCTGTAGAATTAAGAATGTAAGTTTACTGACCAAAAATTAGAGAAAAAGAAGGGCTGCAAGGATAGCCAATATTTTCGCCCTAGCCCTTCAAGGTCAGTGAGGACTCAGGACATAAGAGAACCTGTGCTACAACATCCTATAACTCAGTGGTTTCCCAAATCTTCTGTTCAAGGGAATTATGGGACCACAGAGGAAAGGAATTGACAATGTATAGTGTGCCAAAGGAGAGTCATCTAGAGGGAAAACATTCTCTTGGGACTTCACAGACAGCAAATTAGTCAAGCAAAGGCCATGACTCATTCAAATGGCTTTTACTGACAATAGTTCTACAGAGTAGTGTACATAGTTTCAAAATATATCCTGAGGGGATTTGATGGACCTTGGGACATAAAAAAGTTACATGTTTTGTTATACAGGTCTTGCTTTAATTTGCTGTTAACCACTCAGCAGAAAAAAAGTTTAACCACGAGGCATAAAAACGTAAAGCTAGATTAGTATGCTGAGCTGTAAAAGACTTAAACCAACACATTCTGACATTGCCAGTTCTGCCAGTAATCCTTTGCAATTATGGAATATTGGAATATATATGTAACTACTTTCTCTTAGTTCAATGAGAAGAAATTTTTGGACCAACAATGATTAGAAAAATTATAATGTCTACACCTTGTGCTCTATATGACTACTAGGAGGACAACAATATGCATTGTATCAATTATTGGGAATGTACTACTAACATGTTTTGAAAATGTCACATTGTTATTTATTATTAAAAAAAAATAAAAAGAACACTTCTAGGTGATCAAAGAATCATTCCTCCCTCACAGGCCAAAGATTCCTAGCACCACCACTTTCTGAGAATTGATTCAATTCTGGGGTCTTTATTAGTTGTTAGTAGGCTTCCCACTGCTGGCAAAATATGCAGACATTTATACCCTGTTCTAACACCATCTTCCCAGCTTTCAAGTTTTATAGTTGCTATGAAATCATTAATTAAATTAATTTATACTTATGCTGAAACAGAAGCTCAGAGAGGCTAAATAATTTTCCTGTGGTCAGAGCTTGTGAGTGAGTACAGTCAGGATGCTAATCCAAAGCTAATGGCTATTATTATTATTATTATTATTATTATTATTATTATTATTATTATTATTTTATTATTATTGCTTTAGTATCTATGGTCTGCAGGTCTCATTGCAGATTGGACTCATAGTGATACTTCTGTTTTTCAGTCTCCCTATTACCAGGATTGAGAACTTGAGCCACCATGCTCAGTCTCATTTGCTGTCTCAGTGTGCCCCAGGGGTGGGGCCAGCACTGCAGGCCGGGAATGAACCCCTGGCCCCCTGCATCTGCCTAAGGAGGAGCTTTAATCCACTGAGCTCTCTGGCTTGCCCCTAAAACTACTGGCTTTTAAAGGCCTCAGAATGTAACTGATAGCTCATGAATGAATCGAGTTGAATAGAAGAGGAAGTATGAGTGAGCAGGCGATACACTGGAGTTCCAAGCCACGCCTTCAATTCCTTAAAGAAGTCTGAGTCTGTTGTTGAACTTGTGTCTTTCAATGAGCCTAATCCTGTTCCTATGATCAATTAATTTTGGAACTCAGTGAAGTCAAGAAGAAAGGACAGGGTTTGCACCTGAGCACACTGTCTTTGAATCTTGTCCCCTCACTTAGCAGCTTTGTGGGGGTCATCACCAAGGTTTGCATCCTGAAGGCCTAGAGAATAGGACCCACAGAGGCAGAAGGCTCATGAGTGTGCCTTGGTGTACATAGCAAGCACAGAGGAAGAACAGCTGACAAGCACCCTGGGAAGCCACCCTCACAAATTTGGCAAGCCACCCATTGGCACCAGCCTGGCTACGGGTATTGGTGTGTACCATGCCTTCCTGAGCCCCAGTCTGTTACTTGCAGAGGCTGAGTAGCACTTCCTTCATGGCTCCGTATTTTCAGGGCTCACATGACAGGGCTCCATTTCATAGCCTGACCCCCTGAGTCAGCCAGCCCAGAGCAATATCTGAAGCTCTGCATTTCCATTCAATTCTGAAGTAATACTGAGGCTCTTGTCTCGGGAACCACATTTGGTGAACCACTGAGGTGGTTACGAAAGAAAGGAAGAAAGAACAGGACCAAGGATAGTGAATATTTTTGTTACTCAGACATCCTCAAAGTATGCGTGGAAAAATACAAACAAAGAAAAGCACAAAGTCCTGGGACAAGCTGTTAGGGAGAGTCATGAGTAAGAGGGCCAAAGACAAGGTGACAAGCTTCTTAGCCTGTGCTCTGAGGCCCGGTGCTAGATTGCGGCCAGACGTCCCATTTATAACATGGAGACAAAAATATGGCCTTACATGAGGTGGAATTTTCAGGTAAGTAAATATAATGGACACACACACACACACACACACACACACACACACACATACACTTATACGCTTTTAAATTTACTTCTGAAATGAAGGTTGCCCCTGCAGAAGCCAATGCTGCTGACTCTTTTGTGACCATGAGTAATGCCCTGCTAGCCTCATCTGAAGTCAAGGCCATCTTCTCTGACAATGCTTCTACTGTTTCCCTTGGCAGGAAATCCAACTGGTTGGTCACCAGATTGTAGGTTGTGCCTGGATCTGTGTGAAAGATTTTGCACATTTAAAGCCAAACTGGCCAAGTGAGGTTTTTTGACAGCTTTGTGAAGTGTGAAAAAAAATTCATATTTTTCTGGCACAGTTTTATGAGTTTTTGTCTTCAGCAAGTGGGAAGCTTTGCCCATAAAAATGGAAAAAGGGTCAGGCGAATGACCTCAGCCCTGGCAACCAAATTTAAGATCCAGCAAGTTCTGGGACTGAGTGATTTCACTGAGATTCTTAGATTTTCAGGGAAATTTCAAAGGATCGTTCTACATACCAAGAGCAACAGCCCCTCTAGTAGGCTCTATTATTATCTACAGCTAACCGGTCCAAGAAAGCCCAGTTCTAGCGAGCTGCAGAAAATGCTGCTGACAGGAACAGGTGATCGTGACTAATTATTGCAGAAGGCAGCACATTGGTAAGGAAACTTCCAGAAGGTATCATGTTTGAATAAAGAGATTATTTGGCTAGACTAGAAATATCTATTAAAGGCCTAATAGAGGTTCAATGAGGGGGAAAAAAAAAAAAACCGTGTACAGATCTTCTGTGATGGACTTAACAAAGACATGGGAAGACAGAAAATTCAAACAGATCCACTCTCTCTCTCTTATTTCAACAGGCAATATACCGCGAAACTAACCAGGCATGAACTTGAGAGGCCTGCTCTGCATAGCTCTGGGGAGAGGTCTGAGAAGTACGTTCCTGCAGCCACATGCTTCTGAATTTGTCATCTCTTTACAAGTTCAAATTTTATTTTGATTTATTTTATTTTATTTTATTTTTGCTTTATTTTATTGCTCTACAAAATTTACTTTCTTAGCTAATATTTTTTCCTTAACAAGGATTTTTTTAATGCATCTAGTACAGGGTCTACAAGGTCTCACTACACAGATGAGACTCATAGTGATCCTCCTGTTTTTAGCCTCCCGAGCGCTGGGATTCTAGGCACGCACCACCACACTCGGTCTAATGAGGATTCTCTAAAACTGTGTAAATTCTAGCTTTCTTAAAATCTGAATCTTTACCCTCTCTATACTGGCTGTTACTCATAGAGTTCACTGAGGTAACAAGTAAATCAGATACTAATGCTTGTATGAACTTCAAGTACAGCTATAATAGTTTTCTAAGCCTCCTCTAACAAGTACAGAGTGACTTAAGACAGAAATTTGCTTCTCACAGTTCTGCAGGCTGGAAGCGCTCTCTCTCTCTCTCTCTCTCTCTCTCTCTCTGGCTTGCACACAGCTGCCCTTGCACCCTCCTCACCCATCCTCTGCTTGTACAGGACCATGTCCTAAACTCCTTTTCTTATAGGGATAAAAATGATATTGGATTAGGGCCCAAATGCCTTCAGTTTACCTTAGTGTTCTTTCTAAAGGCCACATCTCTGAGGACTGTCACATTCTAACATATAGAGTTTAGCCTTCAACATAGGAAGCTTGAAAGGACACAATTTGTGTGTTCACTCTTTGCCTACCAAAAACACCCCATGTACTTTTCATTTGAAAAATAAATTCAACCTATTTCACAAGTGCAAAACTTGTAAGCCACTCCAGTGTCAAATCTAAACCCAAAATATTATTTGCTTAGGCACTTAGCATGCAAGTTTTGCCCATTAAGGCATTCAAATTTCAGGAATAAGACTGTTTCTCCCAGCATCCAAATTCTTCAGCTTGAAGTTACCATTGGTTACTGGCATAACAAGAAGAAGTAGTGGGCTCAAGTTCTGTTAGCAGTCAAAAGAACAACTTAACTATTGAATAGTTTCACTCAATATTTGACATTTACACAATTATATTTTCCTCTAGGAATTTAATTGGCCTGGTTTATGACCCTATGCCAGCCCCAAAGGGCTATTTCATAAGCTGCACCATTACTCAGTCCTAACCCCCTCTCCATAAGCAGGTATCTTAGACGTGCCAGGTCATTTTCCACCAGAGGGTCTCCACATGCCCAAGAACCCTGAGGGTTCATCATGTTTATCCAGCTTAGGTGATACCTCCAACCTTGCTGCTTTTTATAGTCAAATACTCTGAACCCACAAAACTACCCCAAAAGATCAAGAAAACCAAAAGGGACTTATTGGTCAGGTAATTAAAATTGTGAATCTCACTTTGAATTGGCTTAATGAGTTGCTAATAGTAAAGAAAGACCTGCATCTTTCACTTTTCTGTATTTTTTCTTCCATTCTTCCATTTAACCTACTTTTAAGATAGTATTGCATATTGGTGTAGAAGCAGCCAGTAGACTATGATCAGAGAACAGAGTATTATATGTGGGTAAAATACAGTTAGAAAAATAAGATTATGCTTAGTCCAGGTGACAGGAAAGTTTTCTTGCCATATAAACAACCTTATATACGATATATATATATATATATATATATATATATATATATATATATATATATATATATCATATGTATTTGCATACACATTTGCTAAAAGGGAAAGCAAAACAAGTAACACCAATCTAAACTTCATTTCTTAATTTTTTTCTCTAAATTTCATTTAAATGTCCTAAATGTGCTAAGATTCTTCAACTCTAGAGAATATGCCTACATAAAAATATAATCTATGGTTATTAGATTATCTTTCTACTTCATTTATGTAGTAGGTACCAAGATACTCTTACTTCATTCGTTCATTTAACAAATTCATACTGCAATACTTACATGTCAAAAATTCTGCTAACTTCTAGGGATTCAAAAGTAAATAAAACACAGCTCATAATAATGCAATGCAACAAAATATACACTTTCACAGTTGCTTTTGGTATTTTCCACACAGCACGGACAGAGGGCTCTCTAGTAAGGACCAATCAGGAAATTAAAGTGGCATTACAGCTGGGTTCCAGAGAGTGAGTGATCAGGAAGGGTAGGCAGGGGAACTGTCCCAAACATAGAGAGGCCGTATACAAAGATGGCACATCATGGAAAGGCATAAGGTACAAGAAATCTGTTCATGGTGGCTAAGAAGCAAAGAATGGAGGATCTAAGGAGGAAAAGACCCTACTAAGCCAGGCCCTGAAGGGTTCACTGCATGCCATCAGACCCTACTTCCCAACACCAAGCCACTGGTAGCCTTCCATAGTCCAGTCACCTTACAGGTGCCCCATCTAGGAGGGCATACAGGTTTGGAGGGATACCTAGTTGTAAAATGGAACAAAGTGTGGTTAGAATGCAATTCATGTAAATAAATCCTAGCTTGATGTAATCACTATGTATCACAAACATACACTAACACACAATTTTAAATTATGTAAGATATTATAGATCCTTATACAATAGATAGCTGGAAGAACTAAAAGACCTGGGTCATGTTATTTATTTATTTTTGAACTTTTGTTTATTTGTTTATTTATTTATTTTTATGGCCTGCTCAGCGTGCCCTGAGGGCAGGGCTAGTGCAGCATGTGGTGCCGGAGTTCGAACTGCGGTCTCTGCAGTCGCCTAAGCTTTCCTAAGCAGGCGCTTTAGACCACTGAGCCATCCTGTCGGGCCCCACTGATTACATAGAATATGAAAATACTTAAATTTAAATTCATGTATGCATTTTTGTTGTAGAGATGTTTAGAATCATTATAAAAAACTAAATCTTTATGCTATTTTATGCTAGGACAAGATTTTTTTTTTCTTTTTTTTTTTTTTTTTTTTTTTTTTTTTTTTTTTTTTTTTTTTTTTTTTTTTTTTTGTCTTTTTGAGACAGAGTCTCACTATGCAGTTCAGGCTGGCCTTGAGCTCACTTTTGTAGCCCAAGCTGGTCTCGAACTCGCACCGATCCTCCTGCCTCAGCCTCCTGAGTGCTGGGATTACAGGCATCAGTCACCACGCCCGAAGACAAGATTTTTATGTGTAAAAAAGAATGGAAATATAAAGGATCACATGAAAAAATATCCATGTAGTATTTCCACCTAATGTAATTTTTGAGGTCTAATTTATATATTACAAAATTCACCCATAATTCACATTTGAATATTTGATTAAATTTATACAGTTGCACAATTCCCCTACCCTCCCCATAGACTATTCACCATATTACAAATACTTAAGGCTCTCCTTGTAGTTAATCTGTTTGCGCCTCTTAAAAAGAAATGATAAGCATCCAAAAATTATGATATTTTGATTTCATGGAAAACACTTTTAAAAGAGTGGTGGAAATATGAAGCTTCATGAAATATGTTCTATGAATCTACATAAAAATATAATAAAAATTGAGACATTCTAAAAATAAGGAAGTAGAATTCATAGTTCATAAAAATTAAGGGTAATTCAAGAAAAACCTCTACTCTGTAATGTTTTATTTTTATTGTATTTTATAAAATATGAACAAATTCTGTATTTGTTTGGTTGATTGAAGTCACCGTTGTACATCTGAATTTGATTAAAATCACAGGGCTCAAAACTCATTTTTCTTCCAAAAACATACAACACCTTAGTCTATATAACAGGGCAGAAGAGCAATAAAATATTTCTTTTGAGTGAAATAGCATAAGTTTTCCAAGTCAGAATACTGTGTCATTAAATTTTGGGTTGACAACTCTGGTCACATTTGTGAGCGAGATGATTTAGATCTCCTGGGATTATCTTGGTCTTAGATTGAAAATTGAGTTGTAGTTTTTTTTTTTGTTTTTTTTTTGGTTTCATTTTCCTTAGATAAAAACACTTAGATTTTATTGTTACCAGATACACAAGATACATACAAGATACATCTACTTCTCCTTTTTCTACAGGAGATTAAATCTCACCTTTAAATCAAATTCCATATGAATTATACATACATGTTCATATGAATAGATAGACTGACAAGCAGACAGGCAGGCAGGTAGACAGACAGAAAGATAGATTTTTAAAGGGTCATTTTCGATCTTATCTTTATATATATATATATATATATATATATTTAAGAACATAAAAGATTTCAATATGTTTTTTAAATCAAGCATAAGAATTGTTTTATTGCATAAAAATAAAATGTAGGTTTTTTATTTATTTGTTTCTCATGGACTTGGCCTCCTCTGCATTCTTTTTTTTAAAAATCCTTCGACTACTAAAGAGATCAAAGCATACAGGTCTACGTCAGCATGATAAAGTTTTCTACGTGTGATTAAGGTCCCAGTCTCATGACATGTGGGATAACCTGTGTAATTATATTCCCTTTAGTGCTACAGAAAAGTCCAAGTGACTGTAATATATGCTAACTTAATCTTAGCCGCAGAAAATGTGTTTCTAATTTTCAAATTCGGCAATTTTTCAATAAAAGTTGTTGCACTTCGTCTGATCCATTCTCAAAATACGGAAGTGCTTGAAGCCCGACCACCTGCAATAACAGATTACCGCTCTCTAAAATATTACCATCCACCTACAATGTGGAGGCACAAAGCTTTGCTAAAAAAGATCTTTGTTGTTTCTTCTAAAAGAAAGAAGTGATCCCAAAGCAAAGCTAGTTTTCAGCAGCCTCTCTGCTCCCAAATGTGACTGGCATCAAAGTCTAATGAAAACCTATTTGCGGACACTGGCTCCAGTCCAAGGTACACCACTGGCATATTCTGGACCCCTTGGGACATGACTCATATAAAAAACACAAGGCTGTCATCAGACGGCTGGTGGCTCAAATAAATCAAATTTACTTTGAAAACTGAGGCATACCAAAATTTTATTAGGTGCAACTTTGGCATTTCTTATAGCCAACTTGCACATATATATTTTTATTACTTACAGCAGTTAAAAGGTATGCTACCAATCATATGCAAAACAAGAAAAGATTGCAGAGTACATTTTTTACTGGGTGGTAGGAGGAACTACCTCTTTAAAAAAAAAAAAAAAAAGAAAGAAAGAAAGAAAAGAAAAAGGAACTCCAAGCCATTCATTAGTAATAGGAGGTATTGAAGAATGCAGCGCAGTGTTTGCGTAATGCTCCAGCTCCGGGTGCAGAGCTGCAGTGCAGCCTCCACTGAGCAGATTTCAGTACTAATCTTACAGAAAGCCTTTTCCCCAAAGGTGATTTCTTGCTCTCTAAAACTATCAACTGTACCGCACTTCATGGAATGATGACAGACAGTGTTCATAATCTGCACTTGGGAGAAGCAGACATGAACGTACTCAAGATCTTGATGACCTAAAAAGGATTAAACTTTAAGCTTCCAAGGTCCACTACTGCTAATGCATTAACTTGTACATTATGGCAGCTTCAGATTCTAGCATGGGGACATTTAGTCTTCAGTTAACTATCAGAAAACTCTTCATGTTTAAGCCTAGTACACATTCACATTTAAAATAGTTATTTGGCCATCAAGTGAAAATGAGAAAACAGGTCTTTACCCAATGAATACACTGTGAAATTAAATGAATTTAAATTTGCCTATGATTTTCTGTCAACAGGTATGAAATATGTAAATATATGAATATGAAAACATGCATATGCATGTGTATTATGATAGTGCAATACATGTATATATCATATAATTATTATTCATATTGAAAACCGTGTCAGTCTCAATATAAAAGCAGTAGCATGAATTTTCCTAACGTGTTAACTGAATTGGGAGTTTTATGCAGTTAAATGTATACTATTATTTGTGCTCTCAAACACACAGACATACACAAATGTTGAGATGGATTAAGTAGATTGTAACTGGCAAACTAGGATCAGGAACTCTTAAAAATTTATACTTGTAAAAATGTGAATTTCTAAAATACTATCTTGCATAGAATGCATCCAGGTTATTGTTCTAAAATTATAAAATCTTACAATATCGTTATAGCATCCTGCCTGCCACATATAATTATAAATCTTACCACATGTAATTATAAATGAATTCAAAAGACACATACAATCTGTGAAAATGATATGTGACATGCTTTTTAAAAAATTCCTCTAGAATTATTTTTAGGTCTATCCTCACATAGTTTCCTTGATTATTTCAATATCACTCTATGAAAGAGTAGTAGCCTGTTTCTCAGTAAGGTCATGGGCGAACGGGGCCTGGCAGCTCGGACCAAATGGCCTCCATGTCCTTTGTTGGGTTTTGCTGATGGAGCATAAGTCTGGCCAATGCAAAGGGATGAATCAACTATTTTGGTTGAATTTACTTATCACTTGAGAAAATCACTCACTTGGAGTGCAAGTTTGCTAATAATTTGTCAGAACAGAAATCACTGCGTCTGAAATGGGTCGGTGATTTTCACACATTGAGGTAGCCTCAATAAAATCTGTGAGAAAGGAAAGCCAGACTGAGCTGGCCAGAGAACACAAAGGAGGAAGCACATCTGCAGTCAATGAACGAGGCATTGTTCCGGGCTTATGACCTGCTGCGTGTGCGTGGAGCTAGAACTGTGAAGAGTAGAAAAGAAATGCATTAAAAAAAAAATTCTCCTGTCTTAAATTGGCAACAATCTAATTGCGAGTGCACAAGTGAATGAAGAAATTATTCCAGGAGCAAAATAAGATAGCAATCCCAGCTATGCCCCGCAGCGTGGCAACACACGTTTCCTGGCCACTGACTACACGTGGAGCTTGGAAGGGCAGGGCTGTCAGGCGAAGAGGGAAGGAGGGGCTGCGTCGGTCTGGCAGAACCGGAATCATCTCTGTCTGTCCATGCTGTTTCTCCTCACCCCAGCAGTCCTTCTACTTTAAATAGATTGCTAGCTTTAGCATCATAATTTATTTTTGTAGAACTCTCGCCACCAATAAAATCAGAGACAGAGTACAAAGCTGGAAGATTTGTTCCTTCTTTGACAAAAGGCTGCTATCATACAAGGAATGATAATCTCACACAAACATAGACATACAGCAACAACATTCTAGAGCATAAGAAAAGATCACAACTAAGCGAACAACAAATGAGATACAAGTGCACTGAACATTTAACCTTAAATAAATGAAATTTTTACTAACTGAATCAGAAATGAGGAATTGAAAACCACAGCACACGAGGTGGAAAACAGCTGGGAGCAATGCAGATATTTACTCACACTCAAGGGAAGATAAACAATCCAGTGGTTTAGGAAGGCACTTCGGCGGTGTGTGCTGGGAACCTTACCACATGTGATGATCTTTGATCCAGTACTTCCATTGCTAGGCCAATTAGAAATAATTGCAAATACCATGAAATTATTTAAAACTTTACAAGTAACATGCAAGTCTAATAGCAGGATTGATAGCAATAAGAATTAAAACATCAATTCAAAGGAAAAGAACAATTTGGAAGAGAGAAAAGAAAAATGAAAGATAAAAGGAAGGCAAAGAAAAATATATGTAAATACTCAGGATAGCTTGGACAATTGTACCATAACCGTTTGGTTTCTGCTGATCCACTGAAAGGAGCAGTTAATGCTTAATATTTTTTCTCCTTTTAAAATTTTTTTGATGAATTTTGCATGCTTATATCTTGTAATCTGAACAATTGATTTGAAGACAACAATATGCAATATAATAAGCATTGTTGAATTGCTATCATTTGGTTTAGTGAAATTCAGTATTGTTTCTAATTTTTTTTACCATTATTTAGTCTCCTCAAAAACAAAATAAAATAAAATAATTAAAATTAATATATTTACTAAAAGAAATATGCCTTATATATTGATATACAGAGAAAGCTATAAAACACTGTACGAAGTTGACTTCCAACTTTAAAAGTAATACCAGAAAAAATAACCAGGAAGGGATATGTTGACATGTAATTTGTGTAATAGTCATTATCTGGGTGGTAGAATTATTTTTTTTTCATGATTTAATGTTTTTATTGTTTAAATTTAACAATGGTTATATTACATATTTTCATCATCAGATCAGTTTAGATTAATACATATAGATATGTAAGATTGATCAAACAATTAAACATTAACACATTCAATCAACATTACTTTTTTTTTTCTTTTCCTGGGTGGTAGAATTAGAGGTTACTTTTTCTTTATTTCAGTCTCATTTCTAACTTACCAAAATATATCATTTTTGTGTTTTTTTATTTTATTTTAAAAATAAGGCTTCTAAGTATATTTAGAAGCTAATGGTATTTATACTTATTTAAGATAGTTTTGTCAGGCTGCTGGCTAATGCATGCTAAGTTTTGCTGTCCAGAGAAATTTGTGAAAATATGAACTTGAAACTAAGGCTCAGCATGACAGAGCCATTTTCTCTGCAGTTTAAGCAGTAGAGCATATTTAACTTTAATGGGTAATAACAATTTGCTTCTTAAGCTATTCTTTGGGTTTCCTTCAAATAGTGTATCTGTACTTGTTTTATCAAAGTTAAGCAATTTAATTTACTAAACTACTGCTAACAGATATAAAAGTAAAGCATATAATTATATGATGTTATTAGCCTTCTTTGATAATTGCCAGAGAGGTTTTCTTCAAATGTTTTTTGAAACTGGAGAAATCACGTAAGAAAAGGAGTTTGCTTACGATTCTTGCTGTAGGATTTATCTCATGAGAATGTCAGCAATAACACAACAGAAAACTAAACTAACTCATTGTGCTTCATGGCTTTAGACACAGCTCTGGACCCTTAATTAACAAAGGACAGAGTGATATTGATCAAAGTAACAAATACCAAGAGCCTTCTGCTATCATTTTCACAGCACATGGTATAAACTTTCTAACAAGCTGCCAGGTTTTACCTAATACATTTGCCTTTGACTAATGAAAGTAGGACGAATTTGGGGGGACACAGAAACACTCTGAAGAGCTGAGATAAATCAGTACAAAGTTTAAATTAAGAGAAGAAACTACAGGTTATGAGTTTAAAAAGGGAATGTTTGCTTGCCTGCAAAGTTCTTGATTTTAACTTGACACAGGACATTAATACAATGAACTCGCTGAAATTATTTCTTTTAAAACAATGCAAGTTCACCCTTATCTTTACTCCAGGAATGAAAATATTCTTTCAGCTTAACGAGGCACGTTGTCTTTAGATGTAGTTAGGTCTTTGTGCCAGACCCCCTCATCCACTAATCACCAGTAGAGCTTTCCTGAGACATGAAAAATGATTTTTTTTTTTTTTTCTGTATAAGTTTTTGGGAAAGGCAGAAGTTCCTTTCGGGTTAAATTTGTAACTCAGAGGGATATTTCTTCCATGAATAAGATGATTTTTTAGTTCTCATGCATCTTTTAAAAGCAACATGGAGAGTTTTCAGAGCTCTTTGGTAAAAGAATGATAAAATACCATGCCCTTACCTTGACAAGGAAACAGATCCCCACAGGGACAGAGGCGCAGCGCCCTGCATGGGCCGTGCTCCTCTGTGGCTTAGGATCTACAGCAGCTGATGCCAAGCCCCTATCAATCCAGACTTTGCCACCAATTTCAACCCTCTGCCAACTGGCCAGGCAAGCAAAATTCTTCCTGGTGACAATTTCAGATAAATTACCTTGATGACTTGAGAAACAGACATTATAAGAATTTCGGTCTGTGATTTCAGTCTGTCACCTAACTTGCCTATAAACTGGTACAAAAACCCCACTTAGCTGTTTTTTCCGGTAGTTTTCCAAAATTATTTTTGTCCCTCCTTTCTTGGCTGCTTCTGCCAGTGAGTGTTTAAGAGGCACTAACTAGAGAGAACTGCTTGCATGGCTGACACTTTATTAGTTTTGTAAAATCCAGTGTGGCATACTCACACTCCTCAACATTACAAATAAAGCTCAAATGTCACTAACACAACAAAATAAAATGACAGTGGCAGAAAATTCAGCACAGCAGACATTGTATGAGGACCAGGGTGCCTACATTCTTATATGTTTCTCAGTCACATTTTGTCCTTAATCACTGAATAAAATTGCTTTGTACATCTGTTTCCTTCTTTGCAAGAAATTAAGGTGTTCCTTCCACCTTGAGTGATTTAGGCTCTAACTCCATTCCCCCACTGACTTTAAAAATCATTTCTCCTTCCTTTCTTCAGCAGCACAAAGCTTTTGGCCAATGAAATCCAATGGTTACAACCTGATTTGCAAGGAAAGCTTCCATCAGATTCGCTGCCTTTCAGGCTGTATTAGAAAGTTTGTACCACTTTTAGCTGGGTGTGGTGGCACATATCTGTAATCCCAGCACTTGGGAGGCTGAGGCAGGAGGACCAGTGCAAGTTTGAGACCAGCCTGGGCTACAAAAGTGAGCTGAAGGCCAGCCTGAACTGCACAGCGAGACACTGCCTCAAGAGCAAAACCAAGAAAGTTTGTAACATATTCACTGCTGCCTGCACAGGAAAGGTAAGCAATTTCTCTGATATATGTGCTTACTTTGTTAGTATCTTACTTCTCTTCCAAGAACTGTCATATTGTAGAACAAGGCATTAAACAGAAAACTTATGCATAGAATTTCTAACAAATTACCTGGAAAATGAAATTATAAATGCTGTAATCATTATAAAATAAAGTAAAATTTCTCTATCTCCTTGACTTTATTTTTTTTAAAAAAAAAACATAACATAATGAAAAAAAGGCATTAGAAATGATGCAAAATTCCACTAGACGGAGTAATAGGAATTCAACAGTGGTTGCAGTATTGCATAATGTTATCCTCAAATCAGTTGTTTAGGTTGCCAGATATAAAGGTGCAAAATTGGTTAAAATGTAACAAAACAACAACAAAGTCATAGGAAGCTATAAAGGAAAAAAATGAGAATAAAAAGAAAAGACATTTTAAGCACTAAGTAAGCAACTTATCAGATATGGTTGTACAAGTCACATATGCTATTTGAAACCACTGCTTTCATGCATATGCAAAACTGGTAATAATTTCCATGAAAAACCAGTTACCTCATTAGAGACTGTTGAATATTTCCATGGGCCTCAAATGTGACTGTAATGATTGATATAATTCCATAAATATTTTCCTGCATGTGGTGCCTAGCCATAAAGTTTGGCTTGCATGCATACTCTGATCATATGAATAATTGTGTAGCAGAGAAACAACTGCCATGAATTAAATTCACACCTGCATTCTGATAACATAGGGGAAGTGTAAGAGAGAAGCAACATGGTAGAGTGTCTAGGCGCACAATCCTGAGTCCGAATCCTGGTACCAGAGAGAGAGAGAGAGAGAGAGAGAGAGAGAGAGAGAGAGAGAGAGAGAGAGAGAGTTTCTACCTTGGGAAAGCAAAGTTTTTTTTTAAAGGTGGAAATAAACACGAGAAACCAAAGCATCTATAGCACAAAGCAGAACTTAATAAATTATAAAATACAATGTTCTTGTAGTCAAGAAAGAAACATGATGGCCAGGCGGCTGATCAGGGAAGACTTCCTGGAAGGGCTATTGGTACAATACTGAGGGCCCATGCCTTCGGTCTTGCTGAAGCAAGGGGCACTGTGGACTCCTCAGGATGGTAAATGAGAACGCGCTAGAAACACCGACACAGGCTTGGGCTCTTCTGATGTAACGGCCCCTGCTTAGAAGCTGCTCCTCATATCACTTGTAACAGCAAGTTTCATCCTTCAGTCAAGAATTCTGTTAGAGATTAGCAGCCTTATCTATGCAGGGAGCAAAGGGAAATGAACAGGGCTACAGTGGAAAGGAAAGCTGGACCGGCACTGTCAAGGCTTTGGATGCCATGTTGCGTGGTACTAACTTTACGAACAATAACAAGTCATTGAACTTTCTGGGCAGGGCTGCTGCCTGATCAGCTGTAACTGGTAGCCATGCACATAGTGACGTGGTCCAGAGTTTTTTGGGCTCAGAAATCATGCAAGGGCCTCTGAAGATTTCACTGGGTGATAGTGGTTCAAGGAAGGAAGGAGGAAGAACGGTTCAAATAGACCAGGGGGGAAAAAGTCAGTACTCGATTATATAAGAAATAATTCTCAACTACTAACTACTACAATGACTCTTAAAAGAATTTTGGCAATTTTGTACCTACAAAAAATAGAGATAACAAAATTCCTTATACTTTGGGAAAAGCTAGTCAAGGAAGAGATAAAAATAATCTTAATATTCCTCCTCTTGCTCTTCAGTCTCCTCTTTCTTCTTTTTGTGCCTTAGGATTGAATCTGGGATCTTTGTGCTGACCAAAGTCTTCAGTTCTTTTTATTTATTTATTTTTATTTTGAAACAAGATCTCACTAGGTCACTAAGTTGTCAAAATGAGTTATCATTTGCATTTCTTCTGCCTCAGCCTCCCACATAGTTTGGAATACAAATATATGCCACTGTGCTTAACTGTTGAGTTCTAAAATGGATTTTGCAGCGAATGGTCCATTGCTTGGAGAATTACAAAATAAGTTTATCTTTTTAAAATAAAATAATTATTAAGCCATTTTAGTGAAACAATTTTTAGGGAGGTGCTAAAATTTACAGCTTCAGGAAAGCAAATTTCAAAGATGTTTTGCATTTATTATAGTGCAACCACTATTTATAACTTCAAGAATCTACTTATTGAATTAGATGGAAGCTAATATTTCAGAACCTAAAAATCTCTCTAATTTTCAAGGGTCCTTAAAAATATATTCATGCTAGAAATATATTGGAAAAACTAAAAGATAGCAGCCTAAGAAAATTTGAATTTACATAAGTTTAGGTTTGACAGCTACTTATTTTTTGAAATACACGACCAATCCATTGATAACATTTGTTTAGTGACATCAGACAAAGCACCTAAAAAGCTATGAATTGAAAAAGCTCTCATGGCTTTGTAATACTGATAGTGATAACATTCACTGGACTGAAGGAAAATTCTTTTTTTTTTTTTTTTTGTCTTATTTTGAGACAGGGTCTCGCTATGCAGTTCAGGCTGGCCTTGAGCTCACTTTTGTAGCCCGGGCTGGTCTCGAACTCGCACCGATCCTCCTGCCTCAGCCTCCCGAGTGCTGGGATTACAGGCGTGCGCCACCACGCCCGGCTTGAAGGAAAATTCTTGGGGTAACTCTGTTTCCTCTGTGGGAAAGGCTCAAACTAAGGGCTGAGATTCGCATCTGAAATAAGCAATCTGCTGTGATAGCATTGCAGGAAGGCCTGAGGCCAGAAGCCCTTGGAAAGGCCCTGAGATTTGCTAATGTATGCTTTATTTATGGAGAAGTTATCATACATATAGCATAGCTATGATAATACAATAAAATCTTGTCTACCGCATTTCCAACTACTTTAAGATTGCTGCAGAATACGAGCAAAATACCCTGCTCTCCGCTACTTTACATTACATTGTGTTGGCTACCCACAGGACGTTTTGCTTAGTTCATAAACTAAAAGAAAAATTGAAAAATTTGGATGACTTTTCACTTTGCAAACTTGTAGAAGTATAGTTTTTGGCTTTGAAAATGATTTTAATCAAAATCTTCATAGATTTTGCAATGTTGTTACTATGTTAAACATACAATATAATATTTTACTTTCTGATAGAGTAAATTTTCAAAGTTTAGAAAACAAAGTGAAATCATTTGCTAGATATTTTTAGTTAAGACAATAATTTGGATCTTTATAAAAACTGTAAGCTCAGGTAACATCTGTATATTATTAAGGAGCATAATACACTTTGAAATATTTGATTTTTAAAAATGTATAAACTAGATATGAAATTTCATTTTTATAGCAAGTCGAAGTACTGCATTTACAAGTGAATAAAAAGGATACTTCATGTTTACTTTGAAATGTTTAAATAATTTAAATGCAATTGATATGAAGTAATCTATGAAATAGAGGAAAAAGTGATCGTACATTTTTACTACTTGCTATCTCCTATTCACATGAGCATAGATTTTTTACAGATGAGTTCTACAAAGAATGTGATGAGATCACCATTAAAAACAAACCTGAATATGTTAGCATTTTTTATGAGTTTTAGAGTGATCAGGAGTATAAAGATAGTCTTCTAGGCCACAAAGAAATAAAACTGCTCTGTAACAATATTGGGTACAGAGACTCTAACATCTGCAACATTTGTGGGATGATATTTTAGAGCAAACTAGCTATCTCCATACAATTTCTTCACGTAATAGTGTCCAAATAACCAGCTTTCTGAACTTGGAATCCTATTTTCCTTAGCTTATTGTTTTTTCTCCAGTTTTAAGCCTCCTAAGCTTTTCCTCAGTTGTAAAGAAAACCAACTCTAACTTTGTTTTAGGGGCTAGATAAATTATCCATGTTATCAAAACGAATTTTAGGGCTGGCGAGATAGCTCAGTGGTCTAAAGCACTTGTGTAGGCAACCTCAGGGACTGCAGTTTGATCTCTGCTACCACATGCTGTGCTAGCCACACCCCCAGGGCAGGCTGAGCCAGCCATAACATAAATAGATAAATAGATAAATAAAGTTTAAAAAGAATTTTTAGAGTAAATTGCTAAGCACTTTCTGATGTGAGAGAACTGCAAATAGAATACTTTATTTTGATACATTTTTCATTATATCCAAGAAATAAAATCTGCTTAAGGATGTAACCTACTGTTTCATACTGTCAAGAACTTTGAAGAGCCTTTTGTGTTAAGTTTTGTATAGTTTTCTTCTAAAAAAGTAAATTTAGGCAAAATTTTAAAAAAAGAAAAGAACAAACTTGAAGAGCTGGGGAGAGAGCTCAGTGCTCTAAGTGCCTGGCTGGCAAACACAAGGACCCAGGTTTGATCATCCTGGTACTGCGTGCTGCTCCTGCTCCGGAACCCCAGGCGCACCTTACTGGCCCTGAAACTGGGCATGGTGGCACGTGCGTGTAATCCCAGAGCCGGGGAGGCTAAGATAAGAGGATCACTACAATTCCGAGCTGCATACTGAGACACTATACTAAATAAATAAGTAAGTAAATAAGATTTGAAAAAAATTCTACTTTAGGGTATCTGTATAGCTAATCAAATAATAAAATATGCTGAAGTAAGCTTTTTGTTTAAAAATTTGGAAAAGTTTTACCTAAAAGTTCCATAAAAATTGACTGTGTGCTAGCAATATTTGTGTCTTGCTTCTCTTAACCTAGTCATCTAATGTAATTTGCATATATGTAAATTTTAATCATATTTACATCCATGTAATGGTTTAGACCAGGCTCTGTATAACTTCCAAAATCCTCTCCCATTTACTGTAGTGTTCTATACAAAGGCAACAATTTAATAAGTAACAGAATATGAGTAACTTTAGGAAGCACTGATCAGGAAATCAGACTGAACAAACTGTTAGGTGAAGTGTAGTAAAACAAATCAGAAAGGAACTCAGGGTAACCTAAAAGTTAAAAATATTACAAAGTAGAAAACTGTGTCGTCCATAGTTACACTTGCTCCTTAATTTATAAGATTTAAACGAGATATGACAGGAAGCATGTTGTCTCCATGGGTATGGGGTTAGAAAGACATTCCCAAAGGTAAACATTCTAATGGCACTGATCCTTGTTCCAAGTTTCCCTACCAGAGCTCCCAATGTGTACTGGTAGAAAACTGTATTGAACATTTATTCTGGTTTCTCATAAAGGCCATGTTATAGATTGTGTTTGTGGTCTGTGATTGAATCATATACAACTTGAGAAGGTTCTGGTATTTGGAAAAAACAGCTTCAAAGCTTTACTCTTCTGGGGACTATCTGGGAACTGGAAGGGAAGAGGCATGTATATACTCTTAAAATAACGTACATCAATAAATCGCCATTCTTATTAAATTTCTCAAGTGAGTGGTGATGCATATCAGAATTTCTGTTAACTGTAGAAACACTAAGAATCTTTTAGAATATCCTATTTTAAAATACCATAGAGGAACAGGTCTCAGATTTTAAATGTCTATTCTGGTAACTCCAATTTCTTAGAACCCTTTAATCTCATCTGTATTTGAGGATTTTCCAAGTTCAATATCATATGCATCAAATTACTTCACATTCTTGTATATTTTTGAGAGTCTAGAGACAAAATAAAACACTTTTGATATAAAGGCAATGTAGAAACAGAAACCCACAGAAAGTTTTTAGATTCCTTGAAGTAACGTATTAAGAAATCTGTAAGCCTACAACTGAATGTAGTTTCCAGTTCAGGCTTTCTAAAGCTACTGGAAAAATCAGAGACAAGAGGAATACCTATACGCCTACAAAGAAAAGCAAGACCCTGTGCTGGGTTGTGAATAGCAACCTCAGTTATTGAGAGCCTGAGAATAAGTTATAAAAAGCATTATAAGGCATTTTATAAAATATTATTGCCATTCAGATGTTAAATAATGACAACAGAACATCTTCAGGGGCTGGTAAAAGGCAAACCTGGCTGGAAGAGGAAATATAAGAAAAAAGTAAAGAAAACAGAGCAGATATAAAGTCCTCTTAAATTTAAGAGAGAAATAAAATTGTAAGTGATAAAAGGAAAATATTTCAACTTCATGTTCAGTTCCATTGGAATAAATAGCTAATTTTTAACTGCAAGACACTTCAGCCCAATGAGTCAAAGTTAATCCCTCATGGTTACAGACACATACTTTGCATATATAAGCAAATATTGAAAAGCATAA